>JASSUY010054842.1:0-57456 GCA_032466535.1 Forpus xanthops
TGTACAAGGTCTATATGGGATGTGTGGGGTCCCCATGGGGTGTACAATGTCCCCATGGGGCTGTACAAGGTCTATATGGGATGTGTGGGGTCCCCATGGGGGTGTACAAGGTCTATATAGGATGTTTGGGGTCCCCATGGGGCTGTGCAATGTCCCCATGGGGCTGTGCAAGGTCTATATGGGATGTATGGGGTCCCCATGAGCTGTACAAGGTCTATATGGGATGTATGGGGTCCCCGTGTACTGTACAAAGTCCCCATGGGGCTGTACAAGGTCTATATGGGATGTGTGGGGTCCCCATGGGGCCGTACAAGGTCTATATGGGATATGTGGGGTCCCCATGTACTGTACAATGTCCCCATGGGGCCGCACAAGGAGCTCATGGGGCACTGATGCTGACAAAGGGGCACTGACACCCGCGGCACCACCAGCCCCAGTGTGGCAGGTCCCCAGTGTCCCCAGCCCCATTCATTCACCCCTGGGCCCCCATTGCCCTCATCCCTGCCTGCCCCCAGCTCCCGGGTGCTGTCCCAATGGGGGGTACCCACTGGGGGGGGCACCTACCTGTGCCTGCGCCCATCCGTGCTGCTCACATCGTGGCTCCCGGTGCTGGGCCCGCTAAAGCCGATTAAGGACCAGCTTTAAGGCTCCCTCCCTATTCCCACATCTCCTCCCACCCCATTCCAGTGCCTGGCACAGCCCGGGCAAGGAGGGAATACACAGGGAAGGGGTCTCCTTGATGGGGGGCTGCGGGTATCCCATAGGAGGGGTCACTCAGTTTCTGCACCGCATCCCCCCCCTCATTCCCCATTTATCCCATCCAGGGGGATTTCTGCTTCCCAACACCCCATGGATAGGGAATCTCCGAGCTTCTCCCCACATTCCACCCCCTCTTCCCTCGTATTGGAGCTGGGGGGCTCCCACAATCCCCCCCCCAACTTCCCAGGACATCAATGACAGCAGCACACAGGATGGGAAGGGATCAGCTCTATTGATTCCAGAAGGAAACAGAGGCAGGAATACAGAAGCTTCGCAAGCACAGATACATAACGCGGTGTCACCATATCCCACCGGAGCAGGGGGCCTGATCCTGCCCCCAAGCTGGGGGTCAAGAGCTGGATGGAGCCTGGCAGAGAGGGGAGCTGCCCCCCAGGTCCCCCTTGCTCAAAGGAAAACCTTCCTCAATGCTTCCTAAAGCATCCTTGGCCTCATCCTGCCTGAAAAAGGGCTCCTGAGCTCCTACCACTGGAGAGCAAAGAGGGGCGCGAACCCCACTTGGATGCAGCATCCCCCGAAGAGGAGGATGGAGTGTGGAGGAGCGAGGTCCATCACCCCATGCACCAAACCCATCTGGTCCCAGGATACAGCTCCGGGGCGTTTCGCTTCCCATATTCCATCCGCTCTCGGTGCCATCCCTGCTCCGGAGTGGTTCCCACCTTGGCTAAGGCACAACTTGGCTGCTTAGAAAATAGAGACCCCAATGGGCCGAGAGGCGCTTGGGATGTGGGATACAGTACATGAAGGGATGGGAATGCTGCCGGATGCCCTGAAAATAGGGGGAAAAGGGGGAAAACCCCGAGAATTTGGGGGGTAAATCCCAAACGGAGCCTGAGTTTCTCGAGGCAACGCTCCACGTTGGGCACCGGCAGCAGAGCTCAGCCCCATAGGAATGGCTTCGCTTCTCCCAGCCCTAGAGAAAAAGCTTTGGCAAATGCTGGGATCGCATCTATGGAGCTGTTGGATTCCAAACCTCCTGCTCCGTAAACGCGATTCCTCCTTCGTCTTTGGCTGCGCTTTTAAAAAAGCTGAAAAGAAGGGGAAAAAAAAAGCTTTTTTTTTTTTTTTTTGCGTTGGTTTTTGGTTTTTTATAGAAATAGATTTTTTTTTACAAAAAAAAAGACAAAAAAAACAAAGGATCGAAGCATCCGGAAGCGTTTCGGAGGGGGTTCTCTATAAAATTCCTGCTCTAGAAAAGGGAAAATCCCGACGGCGCTGTGGGATCTCAGTGCGCCGGGAGGAAAACACCGAAAGCCTTTGGCTTTGGGGAAGCAGAAGGTGCTGAGGGATCCGGGAATGGCGCTGGGGGGTTACATGATGCTGCAGTTCTGCACCGCCTGAGCCTGGGGGGAAGAGAGGGAAAGCCCCAAATCAGTACCGTTGTGATGGAGGCAGCGGATTCCAAGTGGGATCACCACTGATGCTCTTGGGATGCATTGAACCCCCCCCCCCCCCCAGAATGGGGTAATTACGGAGGCAGCAGATTCCAAGTGGGATCACCACTGATGCCCTTGGGATGCACTGAACCCCCCCCAGAATGGGGGAATTACGGAGGCAGTGGATTCCAAGCGGGATCCCCACCAATGCGTTTGGGATGCACTGAACCCCCCTCAGAATGGGGTAATTACGGAGGCAGCGGATTCCAAGTGGGATCCCCACCAATGCCTTGGGATACACTGAACCCCCCTCAGAATGGGGGGGATCAGAGGAGGGTATTGATGGCTATTAAGGATGTTAACCCACTGGTCCCCAGCACGGTTTGGAATGAGAGCCGTGGGGATGCGGGATGCTGACGGTGGGGATCACACAGTGGAGATGCTGCGACCAATCCCTCCCTTTCCAAAGGTGCCCAAGAGCAGGAGGCAAAGAGGAGAGGAGGATGAGGAAGGCGCTGCCTTGGGAGCGGAGGCGCCGGTGGGTGCTGACCTGCCGACGAGGGCTGGAATCCCCCAGGAGGTAGTTCCTGGTCACCAGCGTGTCCCCAAGGCCGATGCTGCCGGCGTCACCCATGCTGCGGTAGCTGCGGGTGACGGTCACACTGGAGGTGGATGAGCCCGAGGACATGGCGGCCACGTTGGGGTTGCCCCCCTTGTCAGCCGGTTGCCCACACGTGCCACACACCACGGTGCGTGAGCGCAGGTTGTATTCACCGGGGTCACCGCAGCTGCCCTGCACCGGAGGGGACACATACACACACAAAGGGACCTCAAGCACCCGCAATGGCAGCTCCTGCACTGAGCACCCTGCCCTGAGGAGCACGGGGGGAGACGGGGGTGCTCAGCAATGAACCGTCCATCCCATGGCGAGAAGCAAACAGTGGTAATGGCAATGGTAATGGTGTTAATTATGACTATGCACGCTCCTCTTGCTCCTCCTCCTTCTTCATTTTCTTCTTCTCCTTTCTTCTTTCTCTTCTAATTATTATTATTACTACTACTAGATGATGATGATGATGATGATGATGATGATGATGATGATCGCTGTCAAGGTCAGGCTGCACAGGGCCTGGAGCAGCCTACTCTAGTGGAAGGTGTCCACAGCTTGAAGCTGGATGAGCTTTAAGGTCCCTCCCACCCCAAACCATTCCATGGCTCTCTCACTATTACTCTAATTCCATAGTCTATTCCATGACTCTATTACCATCACCATCCCTCCAACAGCCCCCAGCATCACTCACGTGGTGATGGCGGTGGTGGATGTTAACTTCATCCTCATCCTCATCCTCATCGTCGTCATTGATGATCACGGTGCGGACCAACTTCCGCATGGCCACCTCCTGCAGGGGACAGGAAAGGAGTTGATGGAGGGGGGTTTGGTGGCTGCTGACCCCCTCCCCATGCCCTTGGGCTCTTACCTCCCCATTGGAGTTGATGAGGGCAGTGCGCAGGCTGTCCCCAGAGCCCCAGCTGCTCTGGGCTTTCCACACCACGTTGCTGGGGGGACTATGGGTCGCCCCAGCCCCTGAGGCCCAGATCTAGGGAGGAGAGCACAGAGCATTCAACTGTGGGTTCAACGGTGAAGCACTGCCCCATCCCCGGCAGTGCTCAAGGCCGGGTTGGATGGGGCTCGGACGAGGGTGTCCCTGCCCATGGCAGGGTTGGAGCTGGAGGAGCACCGAGGTCCCTTCACCCCAACCCATTCTGGGGTTCCCTGTTCCATACCCGGGTCTGGGATCTCGGCTGTGTCCGTCAATGGGCAGTGACTCACCGTGACCACTTGGCCAGCCTTCAGGGTGAACTTCGGGGGGAAGCGGTAGGTGATGGGGGGATCGTCCCCATTCTGCCTCTTGATCTGCCAGTTCCCCATCGCCTGGTCCTGCAAGAGACCCATGCTCAGATCCGGCTCCATGGGGTGAAGCTGACCCCCCCCTTTGGCTCATCCCTGAAGCCAAACGTACCTCGTTGGACTTATTCCTGAGCCTCACAAATCTCCCCTCCAAGTCAACCTCCTCCACTCCAACGCGGCCGCTTGTCCGGGCATGGTGGGAGAAGCTGGTTCTGCTTTCACTGTCCTCCAACTTCCTCTTCTTGGAGGAGCCCGGGGTGGACAAATGGCTCCGGGATGTACCCTTGTGGGAGGAAGGGCTGGGGGACAGCCTCAGCCTGGGCAGAGAAGGGGAGATGGAGTCAGTGAGGACACGAGGACCAGGACCCACCGAGCCCATCGGGTTGGATGCTCACCGCTCCTCCTCGCCCTCCAGTAGCTTGCGGTAGGCGTTGATCTCCATGTCCAGAGCCAGTTTGATGTCCAGCAGCTCCTGGTACTCATCGAGCTGTTGCTGCATGCGTGCCCTCATCTCGGCCATGTCCCGTTCCTTGTCCGACAGCAGGCGCCGGTTGGTCTCGCGTTCCCTGGCCAGGATATCCTCCAAGTCGTGCAGCTTCGCTTCCTTAGCAGCCAACTGCGTAGGGAAGGGAAGGTGAGGGGTGGCTGCTCCACTTACAACCACCCTTGGAGGTGGCACATCCAGAGGGATCCCCCTGCTCCTCACTCACCTGCTTCTGGAGCTGGCTGACTTCCGAGGAGAGGTTATCAATGCGGATCCGGGTTTGCTGCAGCTCCTCATGGGCAGCACCCACCATGTTGCTGTTTCTCTCAGCCGACTGCTTGGCGTTCTCCAGCTGGAGGAGAGGATGGATGGATGGGTGGATGGATGGATGGGATGGATGGATGGGATGGATGTATGCAGGGATGGATGGATGGGATGGATGGATGGGATGGATGTATGCAGGGATGGATGGATGGGATGGATGGATGGATGGGATGGATGGGACGGATGGATGGATGGGATGGATGGGTGGATGGATGGGTGGAGGGGTGGATGGGATGGATGGATGGGATGAATGGGATGGATGGATGGGATGGATGGATGGGTGGAGGGATGGATGGAGGGATGGATGGGATGGATGGATGGATGGATGGGATGGATGGATGGGATGGATGGATGGATGGATAGATGGGTGGATAGATGGATGGATGCAAGGATGGATGGATGGGTGGATGGATGGATGGATGCATGCATGGTTAGATGGATGGATGCACGGTTAGATAGATGGATGCAAGGATAGATGAATGGATGGATGGGTGGAAGAGTGGATGGATGGGATGGATGGATGGATGGATGGATGGATGGGTCGCCATCCCCATCTGCCCTCTAGGGCAGGGTGAGGAGGGGACAAGGCACGTGGGGTGCTGCTCACCTTCGCCCCATAGGTCTTTTCCAGTTCCTCCTTGTAGAGCCTGATCTGGGCTTCATGTTGGCTCCGCAGCTCCTGCAGGGCTTCCGAGAGCTTGCTCTCGAACTCCCGCTGCCGCCCGTTGTCGATCTCCACCAGCCGCGTCTCGTGGCGGCGCTTGGTCTCCCGCAGCTCCTGGGGACAGAACACGGTGGGATCAGCATTGGGAATGGGGACAGGACACGGTCAGAACGGGGTTATCCCCCATGGAGGCTCACCTCGCTGTAAATGTTCTTCTGGAATTCCAGCTCCTCCTTCAGCGTCTGGAGCCGGTTCTCAGCATCCACACGCCGCAGCATCTCATCCTGCAGCTGCTTCTTGGCTTCACCCAAGGCGTTCTCCAGCTGTAAGGCAGTGAGGATGCTCACAGAAAGCTCCTGGGCACGCAGCCCCTGCTCTGCCCCATGGCTGGGACCATGGGGGGCTATGGGGACAGGGGGTGTCAATGCTCACCTTGGTCACCTGTGCCCTCAGGTCCCTCACTTCATTCTCCAGGTTCCTCTTCTCACCCAGGGCCGTGGAGAGCGCGGCCTCCTTGGAGTTGAGCAGAGCCTCCACGTCCTTGAGCCGAGCCTGCGCCGTCAGCAGGTCCCCTTCCTTCTTGGTATTCCTGCAGGGACCACATGGGATGGGTGAGTGTCTATGGCACAGGGCAGCGTGGCACAATGTATATGGCACAATGCATGTAGCACAGTATATATAGCACAATATATATGGCATGGTATATATAGCACAGTGTATATGCAGCAGGACAGTGTATATGGTATAGCACAGTGCAGCATGGCACAGTGTACATGGCATGGCACACTGTATATGGCACAGTGTATATGGTATAGCACAGTGTATGTTGCACAGTGTATATGGCACAGTGCATACAGTGTATTGTGTATGGTATAGCACAGCGTATACAGTGTATTGTATATGATATAGCACAGTATATATGGCACAGTGTATATAGCACAGTATATATGGCATAGTGTATATAGCACAGTATATATGGCACAGTATATATGGCACAGTGTATATGGCACAGTGTATACAGCACAGTGTATGTGGCAGGCACTGTCCCACACCACACTGTAAGTGACTCTCCTGCCCTCCAGCATCACCCCATCCCATCCCTCACTATTCCAGCCCTCCAAGAGCAGGTCCAGGCTGTTCCTTATGGAGCCATCACTCTGTGCCTGGGGAACCCGACCCGACTCCCCTCACACACACAACCTGATGCTATTCTGGTAGGTCCTATAAAAAGCCCGTCAGCACCAAGGCAGGGATCATACCCCCCTCCTCCACAATGGGGTGCAGGATGGGCACGTTCCTGGGGCAGAATTCCTGCCCCATGGCTCACAAACAGCAGGGAGGAGCTGGTGGCCCCACAGTAGAATCTGCCCCCTTCCCATAGGGAGCACATGGAGGAGCTGCATCCACTCCTCTCCTCTGCCCACCGCCATTCCCAGACCTGTGTATGGGAAGCTCCTTGCTTGGCCCACAGCAGCTTTCCCTGTGTCTCCTTCTGCTTCCTGACCTGAGCCTGCATGGAAAGGTCCTTCCAAGGTACCCCCCCGGCGCCGTCCTCCATGAACCCCCTTCCCAGGGCACCTTCAGTGCATCCCACTCCTTCCATGCCACTGACTCACGGGACAAAAATGCCATCTGGGATTGGATCCAGAGCCTGAGTTGTCCCATCTGGCACAGCTCCTCACAGTCGTCCCCCCCACCCCGCTGCCGGCAGGGATCGATCCTGCTGTTCCTGATGGAGTTAACCACCTCCTAACTCTGGGATCTGGGTCTATCTTGGGGGGATCACGGGCTCTTTGGGATGGGGTTTGGAATGGCGCAGCCTCTGATGCTTTATGGGGCACCGGCACCATTTAGAAGTGAAAGGGCTGAGATTGGAGCTGCTGATGCTGAGGAAGCCCCATGGTAAATCCCAGCAGAAGGAAGGAAAATCCCCCTTTTCCCCCCTTGCTTCCCACTGGATCCTGCTTTTATTTCCCTGCAGCCTCCCAGGCTCCAACTGGCGCTGGGCTAAAAATACATCACTTCCATGGCAGCTGCGGCGCTCCCACGTCCCTTGGGAATGGGATGAACAGGGACCATCCTCCTCCTCCTCCACGTGTTCCGCTGCTTTCCCCATCCCACCTGCGAGAAAGGATCCCAGAGGCTCTGCCAACCCAAACAGGAGCACAGCCCCACTTCTGGAGCAGCTCCTATGGGATCTGCTGCCCTGCATTGGGAGAGGCGAGCGCAAACCCAAGCATTTATTGACGCCAAGAGGTGAAAACACGAGGAGGGAATCAAATCCTTCAGGAACAGCCGTCTCGAGAGAGAAGACGGAGGGAAAAAGGGCCTCTGAACTATTTATAGCTTTTAAAAGCAGGAAGGAGGGGAAAAATTCCCAATGCAGCTGCCAGAACATCCCAGCGTTCATGGAAAGTTGGATCTGCTCGGAGCGAGCTCGGCCCAGGCCCAGGCAGGAGCCTGAAGAGCGCATGGGGCAGCTTCAGAAGGGCTCTGCAGACTTTGGCATCCTTGGGCCTGGTTCTATTCCTGCCCTTCCCTCTGGCTCAAAGTCCCCAGCAGGAGCCCGGATCAGGGCTGTCCCATTGGGAAAGCCGAGGCGGGACACAGCTCAGCGAGGAGGGATGCTCTGGGAATGCCCAAATCCCATCCTCATCCCTCCCTAAGCCCTGGTTGTGGCTTGAGGCTGCTGGGAAGGGACCACGGAGATGGGATGGGGAACAAGGCCTTCCCTCCTTCCCTGTCTCCCAATCACAGCCATCCCACTCCAGACAAGGTGCCAAGTCTGGAGCTTCTTCCCAATGGATAAATCTTTTCCCGTATTCCAGGGATCACCCCCTCATGCCAAGGACCAGGGCTCCACAGAACAAACAGCAGGGATAGGGGTGAGGGAAGCCTCTGTGGTGAGGCACTGGGAATGTGGCAAAGCAGCTTGTCCCTGCTCCTGACTCATCCATGCCTCTGCCAGGTCACCAGGATAAACAACGCCTGTCTCCAAGCACGGGCCCCATAGAGCCAGCACAATGTATAGGGAGGACAGGATCCACACGCAGCCAGCATCCTGCCAGGTCCACAGCCCTGCCAAACACAGCCAGGGAATGCCAGGGCTCATGGATGCATGGAAACGGCTCCCACCCTCCAGCATCCGCTGGGCCAAAGCCCATTCCCGGTGCTGGGCATGCTCATCCCTAGAGATGAGGGGTTTGCTCAGCTCCACGTAGCTCGTTGGCAACTCCTAAGTGCTCAGCTTCCCTTTCCTGGAATGGGGAGCTGGCTTTTCCATGCATCCTAAGGGGAAAGCAAACCCGCTGGAACCACAAAAGGACACTCATAGGGATGCAGATGGGCTCAGAATCATCCTCATCCCTGTCGCTCCACAAATCCCATCACCAGGAGCCTCACTGGGAGTCATTCCCACCTTGATTCCTCCAGGAATTGGCTACATTCCCCTTTCCATGGATGCACCCTGCACCGGCTCCCCACATCCTCCCCTCTCATGGCAGGGAAAAGCAACGTGGCTTCATCAGCACAGGGATGCACAGACACGCGTGACCATGGCATGGAATGATGCCACTTCCCGCATGGCTTAGAGGCTGGAATTGGGATTTCAGAGGATAAAGAGCACCCTCAAAAGCCACGGAGCAGTGGGGAGCCCCAGTGCCACCCGCTCCCTATCCCAGACTGGTGACTCATCCCAGCTCCAATGGAAATCCCAAATCACGGAGCGACGTGGCTGTTTGGGCTCAGTTCCCCCTGGTAACGGGAGGGCTCCGTGGTTTGGAAGGGCGGATGCTGTTACCAGCAGGGTTTTATAGCTGGAAAAAGGGGTTTTGCCGGCTCCAAAGTGGGAGTCGATGGGGAAATGGATGGGAATTGGCTTTCCACTGCCCACACTGCACATCCCTCAGGCATGAAGCTGTGTTTTCCTTGGAGCAGGGAGGGAAAACAGCCCCAAACGTGCGTTTTGCTGGGCTGGGGGCAGCAGAGGAGGAGCAGGGATGCAGATTCCATTTCCAGGAGCAAGGAAATGAGTTGGCACCATGGAAATGTGGCTGTGGTCCCCTTTCCGGGGGCATCTCCACATGCAAAGGGGATGGAAAGCAGCGGGGAGGCCGCTGTGCTTATAGGGGCTGCAGGGTGAAAGCTGCAGCCCAGCCAGCGCATGGATCCATGGCTGGGAATGGGGTCCCACATCGGGGACTGTGGGATGCAGTCTTCCCGGGAACAAAAGGGTTTGCTCCCGGCTCTGGAGCGTGGGCAGATAAGGGCAGGGAGGTGTTTACACTGCACAAGGTCTGTTTGCCCGCTGCTGCCTTGTTTGCCATCCGCAGCCAGAGCGGCTCTGGATGGGATTCCATTGGGAAAAGGCAGCTGGGAGCAGGGATGAGGTTAGTGCTGTGCTGCATGAGGTGCTCCCTCATCTGTGCCTGCTGTAGCTTCCCGGATGGAGCCCGGAGCGCAGGGAATACCACTTCCCACTGCCCATCCCTGGGAGGTGCAGGATTAAACCCATGGGATGGAAGCTCAGCATTGCCAAACCCTCGCTCCTCTCACCCATAGGGATGCGGGGAGGGGAGCACGATGGATCCCTGCGCCCCACGGGTGCTGATGGGAGCACCCATCCCATCAGGAAGGAAGGGGCAGGCAGGAGCCACAGCCAGCAGCAACCGCACCCTGCACCAAGGCTGAGCCTGACTCATCCATCACACGACCACAGCCCGCGTTGGGATGAAGGGAGCTCATTCAGCTCCAATCCCTGCCACCGGCAGGACCCCTTCCATGGGAGCAGCTTGCTCCAACCTGGCCCTTTGTCCAAGAGGGCTGAGAGACCTCTGCTATCTCAAACCATCTCCTATAGAGCCACTCAGAGCCAACAGGAATCCAAGCGATCCACAAGAGCTCTTGGCTCCGTCCCCACACTGTAGGGACACAGCGCCAGAGGTGCAACCCATAACCAAGCAGGGCAAAGTCCGGGCAGGGGATAATCACTGCGCACACTCCATGGGCTGCAGGGAACTTTGATCTCATGCTGCAGCATCGCCTGGCTCTGAACATGGGATGGCAGCAATAGAGCTTCATGGCGGGGAGGGAGGCAGAGACCTTCCCCTTCCTCGTGGGAGGGAGCTGGTTGGTGATGGACAATGAGCGGTGCTGGCTCAGCACCGCTCAGGACAGGGATGTCCCAATCCCAGTTTGGTTTCGTGGCATTCCTGTGGGTTTGGTTCAACGCACTTCATCAAGTGACTTATCATAGAGTGAAACTGGGTTGGGTTGAAGGGGCCCTGAAGCTTCTCCAGCTCCAATCCTGCCATGGGCAGGAGCACCTTCCACTGGATGGGACAGCCACAGCTTCTCCATTCAACCCATCCCAGTGCCCCAGCACCCTCACAGCGAAGAACTTCCTTATCTCCAACCTGAACTTCCCTTCTTTCAGCTCGAACCCATCACCCCTCATCCCCCAGTCCCCACTGAAGGTCCTCTCCAGCATTCAGCTCCCCCCTTGGACCTCCCTTAATCCCCACTGTGGGGCTCAGACCCGTGCTGGATGCGACCCAGCACAGCCGCAGCTGCCGCGGCACCGGTGCTGCTCCAGTTGCTCACTCCACACTGGGATCATTCATCCCTCATCCCGGCCCTGATGCCACGGTGAGGGGCTGCGGGCGCACACATGGCATCAGCTGCCAGGACAGTGCTGAGGCGGCCATGGGGGAGCGGTGCTGCAAATGGCATTGGAAAGAGACAGGGAAATGGGGAACGGAGCCGGCGGCAGAGCAGCGGGAAGTGATTCCCGGGTTTCCCACCGGACCAATGCTTCCCAGGGAATCTATGTACATAATGACGGATTGCTTTGGATTGGATCCCGTCTGTGCCATGACCAAGGAGGAAAGCTCCAGTGGCTTCCCCGTGTCCTGATGCCAAGCATCACTTCCCAAAGAGCATCCCTTCAGCACAGCGAGGAGCTGGGAGCAGCCGGGAACAGCTCCGGAGCCAAAGCGTTAACCGGGAATCAAGAGGCAGGAAAACACTTGTGGCAGCAAGTGCAGCCAGGGCAGGCCGGGACGTGCTGTGCTTGATGCTGCATGGGGGGGGGATGCATTCCCGCACTGAAAGCAGCCACAATTCCCTTTGGAATTGCTTCCCTTTAATCCCCCATCTCTGGGATAAAGCCCTTAATTTGCCAGGGTGGATCCTATCGCAGTACAAGTGGTGGATTTCCTCTCATTCCCCTCATTCCCGGGGCGGCCCAGCCCTGCAGCGGGAGCAGGGACAATGCCAGAGAAAGCGTTGGAGCAGCTTCCTCTGCCTCAATTATTCCTACTGGGATAAACCGGGGATGGATAGGGAATATCCCTGCGGAGAAACAGCCTCATGTTCAAGGGGGGTCCCTGGCCCAGCCCTGGACCGCATCTGCTCGCCCAAAGCATCCCCCAGCAGCACAAACTGCTCTTTGTGTGCTCCAAAAGGGCAAAGCCTCCTCAGATCCCAACTGCTCCTTCCCTGGCAGAGGTTTTCCAAGCCCCAGAGGGGGAAAGAGGCCAAGATCCTGAGGTTTTCCCCCTACGCAAAGTGTTCCAGCACATGCACGTCACTGCTGGAGGCAGCGCCCGGCCCTGCAGCGGGAGGCTCCGGCCTTGGGATTGGGGTTCTTTATCCCTTCTCCACTCATCCACCTCTGTTTTCCTGCTCCTGCTTGGGCGGTTGTTGCTGGACATGGGGTAAAACCCACGCGGGATGAGCACCTCTTGGGTGAGCTTCTGCCCCCTTCACAATCCCTATGGAAAACACGGTTTTCCTCCATAGGGGAGGGATGAGCTCCGGGAGCGCAGGAAGAGGCCCTTCCAGCACCACTTTAATCGCATTAAGGGCTGCAATTGAGGAAGTCATCGCTCAACAGCCGTGCTCCAACAAGGGGTTGGTTCCGGAGGAGGGAGCTGCCACTGCCCAAGGGATGCTGCAGGGATTTGGGATGAGGGATCCTTGTTGGAGCGCGGCGATGGCTCCGGTTCTCATAGCGCCACAGCACGGGCTGGGTTCAAGGGACCTTAAGGCTCATCCAGATCCAAGCAGGCTGCTCCGAGCCCCATCCAGCCTCAACCTCCCCTCTGGTAGGTTCCTCTCCATACATCCCTTGTCCAAAGCCCCCACAGCTCACGGAGAGGGCAGGACCGGGATGCAGAGCATCGCCCTACAGCAGCCCAGTGCCCTCCAAACCCTCCTGCCTCTCCTTGGGGACTGCAGGGCAGGGACATTCCAGGTTGGTCCATGGTGTTGGAGGAGATAGGGTGAGGACTTTGGGAAACCCTTCCTGGTCCGGCATGGGGAGCAGCTCAACACACAATGGGAAGGCTCCAGCCCGAGGGAAGAGCATCCAGATGGGAATAGAGGAGGCAGAGGGCAGGCAGGCAGGGAATAGCAGGCAGGCCGGACCCAGCTCTTGCACCAGTAGCTGGTGAGACCGGTCTCCTGCTGCACACCTCCACCCTAGATGGGAGGGACAGGAACCGGGTGCTATGGGGTGGCTCCAACCCCAGGAGCTGTGCCCCACACAACACCCCACGACAGCCCCAGCCCCACTTCTGTGCCACTGAGACAACCGCAGCCCCGAGCAGCGGCGATGCTGGGAGTGCTGATAAGGCAGCCCCACTGCTGCCTGCCCCATAGGAGATACCCAGAGCTTCCCCTCGGCTGATGGGGTGAGCTGAGGGCTCCCCAGTGCCGGGGACACAAGGCCCAGAGGCTCAGGTGGGCAGGATCAGTCCTCCCTTCCCATCGGGATGGAGCAGCACCACAACAGCAGCCCACGCGCCCTTCCTGACCCTTCCAATGCCTCCAACCCATGGCCCAAAGGCTGAGGATGCCTCTTCCAAACCCAACATCTCAGTTCAACGCCGCATCGAGACGGTCCCTGGTGATGTGACAACGACTTGGCACCGACTGCATGTGCGTGGGGGGGGGGGGAAGAGGCCCCGATGGTGGTGCCCAGGGCCGTGGCACGCAAAGGGCGGTGATGGATATCGCTCTCATGAGTCACAGACACCTCCCTCCTCCAGCAACCAGCGCTGAGCCCGCACCCAACCCCTCCTTCAGCCCAAGAGCTGCTCTGCGGGACCCCCCCCGCCTTTCCGAGAGGGATTTGTCAGTGATGGAGGAGCTCCGGGAGCGTTCCCCATCCCTGGGATGAAGCCCATCGTCTGCATGCAGAGCCCAAAGGCTTTCAGCTCGATAAAATGGTTCTGGGTTTGCATCAGGAGAGCTCAGCTCAGCTCCCTGGGAGCAGGGACGGTGCCTTATCCGAGCGCAGCACATGGGGAATGGAGCTATATATAACCCGGCATTCCGGGAGCGCTGGGAAGGGCTTCGCTTCACCCTTTCCCTGTCGGAAGAACGCTGACGGCATCTTCTGGGGAGGATAATTTTAGCCTCATTGGAGACAGCTCCAAACGCGGGGTCCAGAGCGAGAGGCGAAAGAGCAAATGGAGGAGGAAAGGGATTGTCCTGACCCTGCCCCAGGGACGGAGGGGAATCCGCTCGCTCCAACGTGGAGCGGGGCTCGGGAGCGGAACCAACGGCACCGGGGCTGTCGGATCCGCAGGGAAGCCCTGTGCCAAGAGCCGTGTCCTCGGGGGACCCGCTCCCAGAATGGGAAGGGCAGAGTGCCGGCAGCAGCAGGCAGGTCCCTATGTCAGGAAGGGAATGACATAAACCTGTCAGGAAAGGGCTGGGGGGGGGGGGGGGATTGGAGGCTCAGAGCAGAGCTGGAACGCATCGCCCGGAGGCAGCCGATGGGATGGGGATGAAGGCATCGCCCGAGGGGACCCCGCGGCATGGGGAGGGTTAAGGCAAACTAAACCAGAGCAGGTTCTTAAAGTGCCAAAGACAGCAGAGGAAGACAGGACGAGGTGAGCGGGCAGGACGGAGCCAGCTGCCTGGCACCGCTTCCTGCCCCGAGCCCCAGCCTGCTCGGGAATAGCGCCGGGATGACGAATGCGGAGGGGCACACACCCGTCCCCAAATCCCCGCTCCGAGGGCATCCCTGGGGCCGGGAGGGAGCGGGAATGCCGGAACCCCATCCCTTTCCTCCCGGGCCCTGCCATGGCCAGGCCAGCCCCGGCCGGGTCACGGGTTTCTCCCATCCCGGCCTCCTCCAGGTCTCTGCTTCCTCACTCCCGGCTCTTTGCCAGCCGTGACGACAGCGATCGTCCCGTCCCGTCCCCCCCGCATCCCTCCATCCATCCCTATGGCACTCACCGCGCTTTGAGCTCCTTATGCTCCTCCCGGACTTTGCTGAGCTCCAACTGCAGCCGAGCTCTCTCCTTGGCCACGGAATCCAAGGTCTTGCGGGCATCCGCCAGCTCGGACTCATAGGCGGCCTTGATGCCGGAGACCTCCCTGCTCACCACCTCCTCGGATTCGGTGATGCGGAGTCTCAGCCCCGCGTTCTCCAGCTCCAAGGAACGCACTTTGTCGATGTAGACGGCCAAGCGATCATTGAGCTCCTGCAGATCCTCCTTCTCCTGCAGGCGCGTGATGCGGGTTGGGGACAGGGGGGTCCCCGAAGCCCCGCTGCGGGTGCTCCTCTTCTGCGAAGGGGTCGCCATCGGGGTCCGGAGGTGGAAGGATACGGCTCAGGTCACGGCTCGGGGTCCCCAAGCGACAGCCTCGGCTGCTCCGGTTCTGCCGGGGGACTCGTTTATATCCCGGTGGGGAGGAGGAGCTGCGAGGAGGAGGAGGGTGGAGTTAAGCGAGGCCCGGCGGGGGACAACACCCTCGCATCGGGCAGGGCTGCTGCGGGAAAGGCATCCTTGGGAATGGGGCCTTGGGGTGAGCCCATTGGGAACACCGCTTTGCCCCCCTTCCCTTCCCTTTTCCCAGTTTTCAGCTTGGGAAAGGGCAAAGTGCTCCAAGGCTCAGCGGGGCTGCGCCGGGCACCCCCAGGACACCGCTGCCCCACACATTGGGGTAGGCGGCATCTCAAGCTGGCCCCAGGGGGGTCCTGGGGTACCCCAAGGACATGGAGCATCCCAGGAGGTGGGGTCTGGGGACCCAAGGACAGAACCCCAGCTCAGCCATTGCCCAGCGTGTCCTGAGCCCCAAACCACACAGAGCTCTGGGGCACGCGAGGACGCCCCATTGCACCGGTTCTTCACACCCGTGCCCCCCATTGCTCCCAGTTTAACCCTTTCTCCCCATTGCTCATCCCAGATGTGCTCAGTTTGGACACCCCCCCCCCCCAGTCCTGAGCACCAGTTCCCATCCTCCCACCACCATTCCCAGCCCCAGCAGTGCTCAACCATTCTCCCCCCCATCCCCAGTTCCCGCAGGGGTCATTCCCAGTCTTCCCAGCTTGATCCATGAGGCTCTGCCTCCCTCCGAACCTCAGCAGCTTCTGACTTCCAGATCGGCTTCCTGGCACCCCCAGCGCTACTGAAGGGGATGCTCCATTTGCAACCCTAAGCCAATCCTTCCTGCATAAGGGATGGAAAACTGGGAATGGCAATGGGAAGGGAGAAGCAGCGCTCCGGTAATGAGGGCGGCTGTGGGCGCTTCAGCTTCCTCCTCCTGCTCGCAAGGAAAGCGGGAATAGGCTCTGTATCCCATGGTTGGGAGCAGCGGGGGGAGCCGTGGCTGCCCCGGTTGGTCCTGCAGCTGAGCTCCATTCCCTTCCCATCGCACCCAGAGCAGGAAAGCCGCGGGCAGACAGGGAATGACTCACCCAGCAACCAAAGCAACAGAGGCAAACACACGGGGCACACGCAGAGGGCCACACGTGTGGGGGCATGCGCGCTCCGGGAATGATTAATCCCGGCTCCGTGAGTCACTGTCACTGGAGCGGGGGGGGGACACACAGGGAATAGAGCAGGAGCCAACTTTAGGGAAGCAACAGTGGGATGCGAGGAAGCAACCACAGCGCTCCCGTGCGCAGCCTCGGGGGCTGCAGCTCCATCCCCTTTCCCACCTTCTTCTCTTCCCCATGTTCCTCCATTCACTTATCCCATCTGACTGTGGACCCCAATGCATAGGGATGGGGATCCCAAGGACAACGGGGTTAAAGCTGCTCTCGCTTCACATGGGAGCTGCAGCCAGGGCAAAGGCACAGGGATGAGCTTGGGCAATAGCTAAGAATCCCAGCTAAGGGTCATGGGTGTAGCAGAGCCCATATCCTGCTCCTGGCCTTTGATCCCATCATTCCCGGATACACAGGGGGGACTTGGGGGGCTCTTGGCCTTCTCCTTGGGGGGGTGGCAGCCCCGGGTTGGCCCCTATTGCACTGATGGCTGCGATGGCCTTCTCCTGCTCTGTCACCCCCACCAGCCCCAAGGGACACAGCCTCGGACCAGGGCAGGATGAGTCCGACCTGACACAGCCATTGGTTGTGAAGGCAAAGGGGCTCTCATCCCTTGTGTGAAGCAGAAGGGGTTTAATTCAAAGCAGATGAGTGGCGGGATGAGGCTCCACTCAGCACCTCCCATCCCTGCCACTGCCAGGTCAGGATCCATGCCCAAAACTGGGAATTCCTGTGGTTTCCATGAGCTGGAGCAGTGTGTGCATGAGGAGATGCACAGGGGATGGAGTGGAGCAGTGGAGGGATGGATGAGGAGGCTGCGTGGCTCCAGCACGGGCTCTATCTCCTCCAGCGGCACTCAGAAGGTGGGAATCAGCCCCATCCCTGGAATTCCAACGTCCTTGCAGCATCCAATGCTCCTTGGCTAGCAAAAGGAGCCTGGAACCATGGAGTGCTGCAGCCTCGGGATGCTGAGAGGAGCTGCAGCTCCAGGGCCGCTCCAGCATGGAGAGCCATGGGATGGGGATGTGCCATCAGTGGGAGCCCTATGGAATGGGGCTCTCCCCAAGGAGCCTGGAGGTCCCCCTCTGGGCTTCCTCCAGCTCTTTCCAAAGCAGACACATCCCATCTCCATGTGGGAATTTGCTCTTTCCAAGCCTCCCTTCTGGCCACCAAGGCATCAAAGCATTAACCCTGCATCCCTGCCCACCCCACTACCAGCAGGAGAGGATCCCAACCTCCAAGTGTATTCCCATCGGATCCCAGACAGCCGAAAACCACTGACTGATGGTACCCAGAGGTCCCCCTCCCTTACCTATAGCAGCAAGTGACATGCCCAAGGATGAAGAGATGCAGTGGTAGAGGCAGGGATGGGACTTGGTTCTCCCCATCCAGCATCCCAATGCATGGTGCTGACCTGCAAGGCCCTGTGCTGGGCTTCCCGTTGCCCCCCTCCCCAAATCTGTGCACATAAGGGGGTTGGTGCATACGTGTAGAGGAGCTTTAATTAGCTAATACTCTCTAATAGGCTCTAATTGCCTTGTTATAAGAGGTAATTACAGCGATACATCAATTAGAGCTGGAAAATTAATAGATTTACCAGTTGCGTTTGTGGCAAGGGCTGGAATTCACAGTGAGCAGTGGCTGGGGGGGGGCAGCAGTAGGAATGGCACCAATCCTGCTCGAGCATCCCAGGCTCCACGAGCACACACAGCCCTGCTGTGCTCAGCAGCCAAGGGGTTAAAGCAGAGTGGTGCAGTGGTCCATGGTGCGAGTCCCTGCTGTGTCCCTCAGGGATGCAGGAATGTCACCTGTGCCAGGGATGGGGCAGTAGAGGAGCATCCCTGGGGAGTGGGGATACGCTCTGGGCTCTTCCCTAACCCAGGAGGTGCCAAACGGCTGCTCCAGGTATCCCAATGGAAAACACATCCCTGGGCTTGGCCTCAAGGGGAGGGCGTTGGAAGGAAGAGGTGGTTTGGTACCACATCGCTTCATGGCCCTTTTCCAGCTCCCAAATGGAGGCTGAGCCCTCCTGCCCCATCCCTCTGTTGCTCCTATGGAGCAGGAGCAGCCCTTGGACCGCGTGTCCATCCACCCAGAATATCCCATTTCCCTACAAGGGGCAAGTTTCTGAGTGTGGAATCCTGGGGAGAGGCTTTGGACAAGGGATGGAGGGGCAGGAGAAGGGGAATGGCTTTAATCTGCAAGAGGGGAGGTTGGATGGGATCTGAGGCAGAAGTCCTTCCTTGGGAGGGTGATGGGACACTGGGATGGGTTGAATGGAGAAGGGTTGGATGCAGTGTCCAAGGAGAGGTGGGATGGGGCCTGGAGCATCCCACTCTAGTGGAAGGCGGCTCTGCCGGCGGCAGGGATATGGAGGTGGAGGAGCTTTGAGGTCCATTCCCACCCAAACCCATCTGTGCTCCATTCCATGACTCATTCTGTCCCTGGCTGCTCTCACTGTTTGTGCTATACAAAGGTCTGCAGCAGCCCTGCAGGCGCAGGGTCGGGGGCTCCATCCTGACCCCATCCCACACCCAATCCCTCGGTAGCGCCTCTCGCAGGCAGGGATGCACTTTGGGAAGGATCCCTCCCGTGTGGGCTGCACTCCCTCTCCCTGGCATGGAAAACATCGCTCCAATCGCTGGCACAGCCTCAGGCAGCGCCGCGGGCAGGATGTGGATCTGCCCCATCCCAAGGCTGGAGCGATCCCGGCTCCGCTGCAGGATGGAGCTGGAGAGCAGCCAGGCCATCACCGGTGCTCAGCATTCCCTGCCTGCCACGCTGGAAGCCTGCAGGAAAGGTGGGAGGAAGCCATTCATCCCCCAGGGCTCCCCATGGCCCTGCTGAGCTTCCAGCATCCTCCAGCCCAGCCCCAGGCTCCTGAACCATCCCCTGATCCTTAGGGAAGCCCCTGTGGGCCCAAGGAATCGCAGGTGGGAGCTGCTGCTGCTCCTCTGTCCATGTCCTGATGCGATGCTCCCAGGTCTCCTGCTTGGGGGGTTAGGATCCCACAATCAAATCCCTCCAGGAGGGGTTTGGGATGGATCAATCCGGACCTTTCCCCACTCTGTGCCAAGGAGCAGCCTCCGGCATCACCCGCTCCCTCCAGGGATGGATGGGAACAGGGATGCGGCCAAGGATAAGGTGCACGGTGCTGGGACACACACCCGCTGTGCAAATACCCACATCCCTTTGTGCTGCCTGGAAAAGGGAAACTGGGAAAGGCCGGGAATGGGTAGCACGCACCGGCCTGGTGCTCCCGGTGTCCTCGGTGTGCATGGGACAGGAAGGACCACTCCGTGCATCCCAAGAGCATCCTGCATCCCCTGCAGTGCCTGCGGTGCCAGCGCCTTGCATCCAGGGATGGCTCCTTCTGTGCTTCTTGGAAGCATCCCTGGAGAAGGGGATGTGCATCCGGAGGCCACATCCATGGGCACCCAGGAGCGGAGGCAACTTCAAGTGTGACCAAGCACCATTGAGAAGCACAGAGTGGGATTTGAAGGGACAAGAGCAGCACTGAGGGTGCTTTAGCTCCTGACTCACATTCCCCATGCGCTTGGTGTGTATAGCATCCCATGGGATGCTCAGAGCAGCCGGATCCTCAATGCTGGGGAGGGAATGTGCCTTCAGCACCAGGAAGGGACACAGGGGGCTGGAACTGGGAGAACTTTAAGCTCCCTTCATCCCAACCCAGCCTGGGATTCCATGGGGAGGAAGCTCTGTATCCAGGGAAGGGATTGAAGCCCTGGGATACGGTTCGGAAGGGAATAAAGCCAGGCCGGGATCCTTGGTGCTGCTCATCCCTGGGCACGGGTGTGGGGGAGCAATGGGAGTTTTCCTCCCGGGATTTGGACATAAAAGGGAAGGAACGGATGAGCACCAAAGGGAAGCGGATGCACTGTGCCCCGTGCCGGGCTGCGGAGGAGCGCATCCGTGGCTGTTTGTTTGCCGTTGCCAAGGGCAAACCCAACGGTTCCGCTGCTGTTTCCAACCCACAGAGAGGGTTTGGGATGGGGGAAGCCGAGGAGAACCCTGCACCGGGCAGGATGGAGCTGGGGGGTGCCAGAAACTGGGTCTGTGCTGGCACCGGTGCAGCCCCCGATTGCTGCCCAGAGCCATAAGGATGGAGATTGATGCGCCAAGAGCCAGAAGCACTGCACCAGAGGGGACAGAGGGCAGAGGCCGCTGGGAATAACTCATGGAAAACCAGGAATCCCTTTGGCTCCAACAACGAAGACGGAGCTCTCCCGTTCCTGCCGGAGGTGAGTCTCCGCTTCCCGCTGCCTCCACTTCTCCATGCAAAGCTCGACCCTGCGTGGTCCGCAGTGCTCTGCCCACCCCATAGAGCATCCCTTGCACCTCACAGCTCATCCATGCCATGCACAGGTCCCCGCCGCAGTGACTCTCCAGCCCTTTTCACCTGGATGAGCTTCAAGCTCTCTCCCACGCTGTACGTGGATGATGATTAAAGGTTATAGAGCACCATTCCAGCACCCATGCTCCGAGCAGTCCGCTCTGTGTCCCGACAGCATCGGGATGCTCCCCGCCATCCACGCAACGCTCCGCTCCGAGCATCCCGGCTTCCCAGCAGCGAACGGCAGCGCCACCTCGTGTCCACTGTGTGCAGTGCAGAGGAGGCGAGGCCAGTCCTGGGGCAGCGCTGCCCGGGGATGCTCCCATCCCTGTTTCCAGGGATCTCGAGAGGGGCGAGCTCCCTCCGTGCCAAGTCCATCCTCTCCAAGGCAAAGGCAGGGCAGGATGTGAGGCAGGAGCAGTGGAAACCCCATCATCAGCATTGCTGCTCTGTGCGCTGCCCCCGAGGCTCATCCCAGGGATGGGATGATGCTTCCCGGAGCCACCTCCTTGTCTCCAAGATGCTGAAGCTGAAGAGTGGGAAGCTTCAGCTATCCCGGGATGCAGTAGGAATCTCTTGGGCATTCCAGGCGAGCACGGGCTGCAGCTCCAGCTTGGATCGACACCCAGCGCCCTTTGCTGCCTGCAGAGGACCCAGCCCCTCTGCTTCGTTGTTAAACCAAACCCATCTGGCCTCCACCACGGAGCGCTGTCACCCGAGCTCCCTCTCGAAGCGGAGCTGGGATTAGCTGAGGGCATGGGGGGATTCTCCCTCCCTCCTTCCCTCTTTCCCACCCCCTTCTGCCCCTCTTTTGTGTTCCTCTGCTCAGGCTCCTCAGGCAACTCTTGTGCAGCCCGGAGCTGCAGGGCTGTCCTCACGGGGACCATTACGGCATCACCTCCCCATGGGTCCTGGCTACACATATCTGAATTACCCACGTGTGGGGCAGCCCCAGCCCCACATCCCCGGGGACATCCAGGGCTGAGCAGAGTGATCCCAGCCCCAGGAAGCCCATGATCCCATGGGAATGGAGGCTGGAGGTGGGGTGAATGGTGAACGGGTGAATGGGAAGTGCTGCCACTGAACAAGTGGTTGTCAGCATTGTTGCTTCCCCTTAAGGCTGCACTAGAGCTGCATGCTCCATGTCCCATCCAACGTGGCCTTGAACACTGCCAGGAATGGGGCAGCCACAGCTTCTCCATTCAACCCATCCCAGTGCCCCACCACCCTCAAGGGAAGAACCTAACCCCCCCCTTGAACCCATCACCCCCCATCCCATGGCTCCAGCCCCTGATGAAGGGCCCTCTTCAGCATCCCTGTAGCCCCCTTTAGACACCGGGAGCTGCTTGGAGCTCTTCCCAGCGCTGTCACCTTCCCTGTTGGTACCAATCCACACAGGGATCTAAGCAGAGCACCAGTGGAGCCCCAGCTCCATCCCAGGCCACTCTATCCTATGGTGGGCTGCAGGGATGTGTCCACTTGATGAGCCTGAAAAGCAGCTCCCATCTCCCCGTTGCTATGGCAACCCTTCTTTTAAAGCAAATGAATAATAATAATTAACAGGATCGATTAAATAATAGCAATAAAGGTCTTAGCAGTGACTTGTAATTGGTCAGGAACTCTTGGTAGCACATACCCACGACCCGCTCCCAAGCGCAGGAACTGGGGGAAGCAGCTCCAATCCAAAGGGAAGTGCTGGGGGAAGGCGAGTGCCCTCTGCATTGCGAGCCCTAAAGGCAGGAGCTTAGTGGGATTCAGGGAGGGATCAGACATTTATCTGGATAATGAGGATGTCTAGACTGATAAGAAGAGGTTCAATTGGCTCAGGGCCTGATTCTGCTTCACTGTGTGCTTTGGGGCGCTCCAGCACCCTCGGGGGCAAAGCCATGATGGTTTGAGGCTGCCCCATCCTTGGCTGTGTGCGTTCATTCAAACCTATTGACCATCCTCAGCTGAGGTGGAGTGAACTCCACGAGGCTCCCATCCCTCCATCCTGTCCTGATCCCTCTGGATCCCATCCACAAGCCGCTTCAAAGCCCACCATTGGGACCTTCTCCCAAGCATTCCCAATGGCCAGGCCGTGGTGCCATGCAGGATGCTTGGAGGAGCGTTAAGAGCACCTGCATGGCTCAGCCTCCATCCCACCCCGCACCGCAGCTTCCACCACGAGACTAAAATTAGTCGCAGCAGGAAGAGCTCTGGAGTATGATGGGATGATTAAAGCATCCCTGGGAAGGAGGCATCACGTGCGACGCGATGACTTTCCTCATCTCCGGCACAACGCGGTGTGGAATAGAGCAGGGAAAGGGAAGGTGCTCCCATACAGAACCGGAGGTGTCCCTGCCTGTGGCATGGGGTTGGAACCGGAGGAGCTTTAAGTTTCCTTTGGCCCAACCCACGTTGGGATCCCATGAAAAGCCATAGGGCAGTGTGGATGCTCTATAACGGACATCAGGAATTCCCGGCTTGCAGAAGGAAAAGGTATTCCTTGGCAAACTCCATGCACAAACAGCAGCAATAAGGGAAGGCCTTTTGGATCCCAGACCTAAACTCCCCTGGATTTGAAGTCCAAGGCCCTTGTCCCCAAGCCCTCCACGCTCCCAGGCACAATCCCATCCCCAATCCCATCCCCAGCTTGCCTCTGTGGCTTAACCCTCCATCTGCAGGCAATCTGCTGAGCTCTTAACCAAATTGAGGGGGGTTTAAAGCTGCTCTCCCAGGCCTGATCCCATGGATATGGCTTCCCCAAACCCAATGGACTTCAAGGAGCTTTGGCCCAAAGCTTTGTGATAATTTACTTATCTCATAGAAGAGCTTAATGAGCAAATGTTTGTGAAGCTCTTGAGGATCCTGCAAGGGCAGGAAGATGCCTCCAGAGCAGAGGGGTTTCCAATCAGGGCCCATTGTAGGGATGGTTGCTGCTGCAAGTGGGGGTGCATGGGGCATGCACCCATCCTCAGTAGCCTCCAAACTCCATGGGATGGATCCCTTCATCTGTAAGGGTTTGGGATGCTCCTGCTCATGTGGCTGAGCAGTGATTGGAGGGCGCTACCCTGGGATGCGCAGGGGACATCCGGAGCTCCAATCTCATGGCACAGGAGGAAAAGGCTCAAAACAGTGTTCTGCTCACAAGCAATGGGTTTGCCTCCCTGCTGTGCCCCCCCCCCCTTGGCTTCTCATAGCAGTTAAAGGGAATCCAACTGCCCCATCCCTGCAGTGCTCCAGATCAGGTTGGATGGGGCTCGGAGCAAGCGGCTCTAGCGGAAGGTGTCCCTGCTTTCAGGTCCTTTCCAACGCAAACCACGCTGGGATGCTGTGATTCCCTGACTGATGAAATGGGGATGCTCACCCTGCATTAAAGCATAGCCCGGGTGCTTCCATGGGAGGAGGGATGCAGCTCTGGGAAGCGCACAGCTCTGCATCAGCGCCACGAATAAACCTAGAAAGCTCCTTAGAGCTGGAAATGAACCTGGGAAGAGCAAAGGAAGGCTCTGCTCTGGATGGGGGATGAGACAGCGCTCAGGCTGAGGACACTCAGGGGCAGCTTTAGGGTTCCCCATTGCCCAAAGAGCCCTCCCCTGGCTCTGGCATCAGGCACAGTTCCTTCCCTTTGATCCTTCTGCAAGCCTTTGCCTAGGAAAGGGGTGAGGAGCACGTGATGCTGCTACACGATCCCAAGCTCTCCTCTTGGCAGAGCTTCCGGCATCCCTGCTTTTAATTAATCCCTTTCCCCCCCCTCTTTTCCCTCCCTCATCCACGGCTGCGGATTTCCAACCCTTTGGAAAGAGCAACTTCTCAGCGCTGTGCCTGTGCCAAAGCTCGGCCAGGGCTGGGAGCAGAGGGGATGGAGCTGTGCCCAACGGAGTAACCCGGGCTCCCAATCCAACCCCACCGCCTGCAGCCGCACAGGAACCTTTCCCCCCCCATCCAGGGAGACATTCCAGGCCCGTGGTTGGATCCAGCTGAGGCAGGCACTGGAAGCCACCTGCAGCGCTAACTTTAACCTGGATCACCCGGGAAATGGAGCTTCCCCACGGGGCAACAACGGCAGACGGGAGGGAAGAGCATTCCGAAGCAGCCGGAGCACCGTGAGGAGGATTAAAGTCTTGTTTGGAGCCCAACTACACCCCCAAAATAGAGGAAGAACCGAGACGCTGCTATCGGGGACCCATCGGGATTACTCACTGCCCCCGTTGCCAACGCTTGCTATTATCCTCGGAGCACTCCTGTTTGCCTGCAATCCCAGCTCTGTGATTCATGGGGATATGGGAACGTTCAGGTTTGAGGAAGCGATGTCCCAGTGAGATCCTGGGAGGAGGCGAAGGGACATAAACCCCACCACGAACCTTTCAGTTGGTGGAATGGGTTTGGGGCCCGTTTGGGAGCTCAGAGCTCGTGGTTTGCCCTTTCCTTTGCCTTTCACTTTAGGGAAAGCTCCAGGACACAACCGACAATGGAGCTTGGAAGCAGAAACATCTCCTCACAATGATCCCTGCAGAGCATCTTTATTGGCTGCAAAGGATGAGGCCGAGCTGGGACAGATGGGAATGTTGGGCTCTAATTCACAGGACAAAACAGGAGGGCTTCCCAACAACATGTATGTACACGCGTGTTCCTGCACACGCATGCACGCAGGAACGCGCCAGCGCATAGATGTCTATCCACTGAGCTTTAAGGTCTCTTCCAACCCAACCCATTCCATGCTTCCATGATGGCGTGCACACACGCCTGGAACACGCATGCTTCCATGGACACACACCGTCTTTCGACACGGTTTCAAGCGTGTGCGAGAGGCAGCACACATGTGAGCACCCACACACCGACCTGCCCATTCACCTCCACGTGTGTCCGTGCACACAGAGCCAGGATCCATCCCAATCCCTTGGGATGAAGGAACACATTCCGAAGTGCCCGATTTCCACAAGCCCCATCCCCACGCAGGGGTCAGCAGAACGAACACCGGAGCCATTGAAGCCATTGAAGCCCCCACGGCCCCAGCAGCATCACTTGGCTGCCAACCCTAAAGGAAAGCAGAATTCCCATTCCCAAAGTGCAAAGTTGCAGGGAAAGCTCCAGCAACACCTTACCGTCTGAGTCAGTGGATGAGACATTTCCTTGCGCTGGGTGCCCCATCTGCTTAGTTCATCTGCAAGCTGAGAGGCTTCTGCTTGTAGACCCAGAAAGGGGAGGGGAAAAAGAGAGAGGAACCTTCGCCGCAGGGATCTGGGAGGCAGAGAGAGGGAATCATAGGGAATAGAGCGGAGGGGGCATCAGTGGTCCCCCGTTCCCATACAGCGCCGCAGCCGCGGCCTCGGCCCGAGCCGCAGCGATGTGGGAGCCTCGCGTCTCTCTGCATTGTCTCTCTCCAGTGAAAGCTCCTGCAATCGCATTTCATGGGAGAGACATCTGGTTTGATTCAAAGGGAAGAAAGGGGAAGAGGGGAGAAAGGCTCCGCTCGCACCCGCAGAGCTCAGCCTCGCTGGGGGGGGAGCTGGGAGGCTCTGCTCAATGCCTCCTCCGCGCTCCAAACCTCCTCATTTCAATGAGAAAAGGCGGGGAGGGGAGCGGGGCTGTCCCGGGGCTCTCCCCCTGCGCTCCGTTTGCAGAGGGAGCTTTACCGGGGCAGGGAGCCAAGGGCAGGGTGAGCTGCTCCCGCTGCAAGGCCTTGGGGGGCTGCGGTCCCCCTTCTCCGTGATTCCCGGCGTTGTTGGACGCGATGCTTTGGCCCTCACACGTTTGTGGGTTTGGTTGGGGTCTTCCCATTGATGCTCCCGTGAATGGAAGACCCCCACAAAGCCACTGAGATCCGTGTCCTTTGGGACCTGCCCTATCATGCCCAGCACCCTGCTCCCCACCAGTTCACCCCGCTGCTTCCAGCCTATGGCCACCATGGGGTGTCCCTGCCCTTCTTCCAAGGGTCCCCAATATCCCAATGGATGTCTATGCTCCCAACGCGTGTCTTCTCCACAGCTCGCACACGGGTGGGCAAGCGGCAGGTTCCCACACGGAGCCTCCTTATGGGGTACACACTGACACCCCCATACAGCCCTTCTCCATGGGGTGCACATAGCAGATCCCCACTCATCCCCTGGTCCGGACTGGATGCTGTTGTCTCCCCACGCACACCCCTCCACACCGGGGGTACACATGGGGAGTACCCCCAATACCCCACTCCACCACGTGACAGCAGGTGTCCCCCCCATCACGGCTGCTCCCCGCGCACCCCTCCATCCCCCGCACAATGGGACCCCTCCACCCGTTACCCCCCCCCCCCACTCCCGTACCCTCCATCCGTTTCACACCGCACCCTCCGCCCCGCTCCGTTCCCGGTGCTCCGCGCTCCGGGGGTGTCTCCGCCGCCGGACTACATCCCCCATCAGGCCGCGGGCCGGGGCCGGCTCCGCTGCGCCCTTCGCCTTCAAACAAAAGAGTTTTCCCCCCGCGGGGTTCCGCGCCCCTCGGCGCCCCGAGCCCGCCGGCGGACGGGACCCGGAGGCGGAGGAGGCGGCGGCGGCAGCGGGGGGACCCCGGCGGGCTGGAAGTGCCTGTGCGAGGAGCTCGGGTTACAGAGAGAAAGGGGCTTGGCCAGGCGGGGGGAGGTGGGCGGAGGGTCCTTTTCTCTCTCTGGTTCTCTCCCTCTGCCTTTTTTTTCCCCCCTTCTCCCTCCCGAGCTCTTTGTGTGTCCCCCCCCCCACTCCCCTCCTCTCGCTCTCACACCCCCCCCCCCCTTCCCATCCAACCACCACCACCCAACCCCCTCTCAAGTCTTTGTTAGCCATGCCTAGCCTGGTAGTACCAGGGATAATGGAAAGGAACGGGGGTTTCGGCGATTTAGGCTGTTTCGGTGGGAGCGGCAAAGACAGAGCGCTGCTGGAGGATGACCGGGCGCTGCAGCTCGCCCTGGACCAGCTCTGTCTGCTGGGGCTAGGCGAGCCTTCCTCCTCCTCCTCCTCCTCCGCCGTGGTGCTGGTGGAGGACAGCAACAACAACAACAATAACCCACCACCGCCGCCGCCGCAGCAGCCCCCGCCGCCGCCGCCGCCGCCGCAGCAACAACCGCCGCCTCCACCGCCTCCACCGCCGCCGTCGGCCCCGAAGGGTTCGGCGGCTCCAAGCGCCGGGGCGGCGGAACCCAAGTTGTGTGCTCTGTATAAGGAGGCCGAGCTGAGGCTCAAGAGCAGCTCCAACACCACCGAGTGCGTCCCGGTGCCCAGCTCCGAGCACGTGGCCGAGATCGTGGGCCGGCAAGGTGAGAACCGGGGAACCGGACCCCCGCTTTGACTCTAACCCCCCCACCCCGCCGCTCCGCCCGTTTTGCCATTGTTCGGGTCGGCTCCGCTCTACCGGGGACAAAGCGGGAGGATGGGGAGAAGGGGGAGCGGGGAGGGATGCGCGGGGGGAATCTGGAGGAATGAGGGATGTCTACGAGGATCTGCCCGCTTGCACCGGAGCCCCGAGTCCGCCGGTGCTCCGGTGATGCCGAAGAGCCCTTCCCGGACCGCGCTCCCCGCCTCCCTCCTTAAACACAGGGAATAAAAGCGCGGAAGAGGGGGACACACACACGGACACACCCGGGACACGGAGCCCCGTCGGGGTTTTGAACACGAACCCGCCCCCATTCCCGGTGGCGTTGGGGAGGAAAATCCCCCTTTGTTGGGCTCTGCGGGGCGGGGGTGTGGCGGGGCCCGGGCCGCACCGCTCCAAGCGGCCCCGGGAATGGGATCGGGATGTGGAAGTTGAAAGCGCTCCGACGGACGTGGGACCGGGACGGGCAAAGCCCGGGGCGCACAGCCGGGGACCCCCACGGCCGCCCCGCCGCTGGCCACGCTCCGCCACAGGGATGCTTTTGTTCTCCTCCCGGCTCTGTTGGGAGCGAGGTGGAATGGAGGAGGGCTTAAAGAAATAATTATATATATATATATATATATACACACACCACACCCACTCTTAAGTCACCCCTCGCCCACCCCCACGGCTCCGGGCTCTCGAGGGTGCGGGGAAAAAAAGGGGGGCAACAGCCCCATTGCTGAAGCGGAGCAGGATTAGCCCATGGGGCTGGTGAGAGAAGTTTTGTGTGGCTTCTAAAGGGGAAAACAATGGCAGTGTGGTGAAGTGGGGGTTTTCCTTCTTCTTTCTCTACACAAGTAACTTGATGCTCTGGAAGTGTGACGGGCAGAGACTGCGGCTCCAAAGCTTCCTCTTGGGTTGGGAATGGGAATGGCCTGGGTATGGGGTTTGCTATCTGACATAAGGGGTGGCTGTTTGGGGCCAGTGCTCCCAGCTTGGGCTGTGCAGTGGGGCACTAGGAGCTAATGGTTGGGGGGCTGATGGCTCAGCATCCCTACATCCGAGCGTGTTATGGGAACAATGGTGGCCCTGCTCATTCCCACTGGTGAAGCTGGTGCCTGGTCCCCATGCTGTGATGGGGAGCGGGCAGGGATGTCCCCCCCTTGGACACGCTGGGATCGCTGCCCTGGGGAGCGGAGATCCCACTTGGACCTGCTTGTCCCCTTGATGCTGCCCTGAGCACGGGCAGAAGCGCTGGGGCTTTGCACCAACTCTGTGCGGCCGTGGAGAATCAGGCTCCCTTTGTTTAATAAAGTTAGGGAAGAGAGAGGATTCAGGAGGCAGAATCCAGGGAAAACAGAGGGTGCAGAGGGCGCCGGGGCTGTTTTCCTGCTGGATCTCTCTCCTGCCCCAAAGTCCTGCAAAGGGGGTGTGTTTGGATGCGTTCCGGATGCAGCCACGCGCCTGTTGTGGCCACACTGATGGAGAGGAACGTGGAGACCTGGGTTCATTTCCACCATGTTTAGTGTGTGTCTGAGGGTTTTCCCACATCTGGGAATTGGGGGGTGTCAGTGGGGCACAGTGGGCTCCATCCGTTGGTGGGAAGGGCGGTAGAAGCCGTGGCCCTGCACTGGGATGGATCAGTGCTGGTAGGAACCAGGATTGCCCATGGCACTTTGCTCCAGCAGAGATTGTGGTCCCCACTAAAGGCCTATGGGAATGTCACCTGGGTCTCGTTCTTGTGTGGGAAGCGGGATCCTGAGGGTCCATTCTGTGATGGAGCGGGGTGCAGAGCACCCTGAGGGGACAAATCCTGTGCTCGCGTGGGTGCCTGACCCAGAATTTTGAGGAAGGACCCCGAAATGTGCGCGTTGTCACCTCCTTGGTTGTGCCGCGCGTGGTTTCCTAAGGAACTGGGGGGGAGTCCGGGGTATTGGTGAATGGAGGTGTGGATAATTTGGGAAGGAGAAGGGAAAAAGAAGTAATAGTGACATAAAACCGATTTCTGGGCTTGTAGTAGGTAACAGGCTTGAGCTTTTCCTGCAACACCACATTCTGTGGCTTGAGGAACCACACTGTTCCATCATGTCATCTTCAACCGCTGTCTCCCATCTTTGGAAGTGCACCTTCGGACATGTATGGATTTAAGAGGCCTGGATCCTGGCACAGCAGCCCTTTTCCATGCCTCTGGCAATGGGATTTCCACCTCCCTCCACTTTGCCAGGAGAGCGTAAAGGCACCGGGGTGTAAATAAGGCCCAAAGCCCCTTGGATTTGTATGGGAACGTTTGGAAGAGGCTCCATTGTGGCGGAGGGAATTGCTCCGCTTCCACCTGGAGATGCTGCAAGGAGCTGAACCCCGCGCTTGGCAGCTCCCTGCTTTCCCTGGGAACTGGGAATGTGCCAATGGGAGCCAATCGCGTGCGGGAGCCTTTGCTGGAGTTTGTGCGCTCCATTCCGGAGGCGCTTCCGCAGCGGTGCCGCCACTATCCATGCTGGATGGGCATGGATGAGAGCAAGGATGGTGGGAATGGGGGACGTTGGTCCAGGCAGGCACTGGTTCTGAGCGCTGGGTGCTGGTGGGATGTGGGATGTGCTTTGCAGATTGAAGGGGAGGAAGCTGGAAAGGGAAGGATGAAGGGATAAAGGCGTAACAACCCCTTGGACTGATGTTTATGACCTCTTCCACTCTGTCCCACGGTTGGCCATGACTTCCCTTCCTTGGCCTGACCTCCACACATGCCCTTGTCGCTGCTGTGCTGAGGAGCAGGGATGTCTCCACCCGCATCCTGCTGAGCATTCCCTGCTTCCCTGCAGCTCCATCCCTGCTGACCTTGGGAGGCCGAACCTCCTGGCACGTGCCATGGTGTGCACGGTGCTCCCTGCTCCTGGAGCTGCTCCAGGCCTGCGTGGCACGATGGAGGGTTTGGTGGCTCTTGTGTGTCAGCCACCACTCTTCCCAAGGGAACAACGCCCTTCCTGGGGCTGTTTCTGTTGTCGGGAACACCCTGAGGTGTTTGTGGGGGATTCTGGAGGTGATGGTGGGGACTTGCAAAGGAGGAGAAGGTCCTCGTGAAGCCAAAGGTGTGAATGGAGATGGGGAGAGCAGAAAGTGTCCGATGGTGTCGTGCTTCCGAGTGTGAGCTTGGGAAAGGGCAGCGCTCCCCATCCACCGGGATGCCCGTGTTCTCCCCTGGAAGTCACCATAGGTGGGTACAGCCCCGTGAAGGCACATGTGGGACTTCTCTGCTCCTGGTGACCGAGTGGGCTGCTCAGGGTCGGGTATCATAGGTAGGGTGATGTGCTCGTGGTCCTTTGTGTGGGGCTGGGTCAGCTTGGCTGTGCGGAACGAGCGGTGTGAGCCGTTCCCAGCAGGCATCTTCCCTATGGGAGCATCTTTACCTTCATCCCCAGGAGCAGCATCCTTTGTCACCTGTGCCCAGAGACAGCCTTTGATAGAGCCTCTCCCTGCCTGTTCTAACTAGCCCGTTGTCACCAGGCGTGAGATGATGTGAGAGAGGAGCTTAACACAAATTGCTCTTTCTTGGCAAGGTGAAGTCAAATAACAAGAGGCCCCACGCACCCCAGGTGATTGGGCTCTTTGTGTAGCTCCAAACACGCTCCAACGCTCTCAGCATTTAAAAATAGTCCAAGGAAGCCTTTCCCATTGAGGAAGTCTGATGATTGCAGCTCCCCCACCCACCATGTGGAGGAGGTGGATGTGCAGCATCCGAGAAGCAGCGCGGGGGTCAGATCCTGTCGTCTGCTTGCTCCGGGTAAATCTTGGAGCTAAAGGTCTGCTGGGGCCTGAAGAGCAACCTCCTTAGGCAGCTTGAGCCGGGCTGTAACGGGAGTGAGGAGCTGCAGTCGGGCGGCAGCTTGTTGGGAAGTGTTAATGAGAATCCATCGGAATTGACACGGGAAGGGGGGGAAAAGTGCCGCCCGGGATTGACTTTGTGTGGTTTGAACTGGAGGTGGGAGGAGAGAGCGGGTCTGGGAGAGAGACAAAGGGAATTTTCTAGGGAGAGACGCGCGCTCACACACACACACACAGCGCATCGGCTCCGGATGCTGCCGTGACCGAGTGAACCGCAGCGCCGGGAATGTGGGGCAGTGGGAGAGCACAGAGTGGGGGCTCTGTGGTGTTGCCTTTGTCTCGCAGCCCCCCCCTGCTCCTGCAGCGTATCCATCCCCCCACACACCTTTCCCTGTGCCTCATTCCGCTTTCCCGGATCGGGATCGTGGCGGGGGCCGCGGGCACACCCACCCCAATGCGATGCTCATGGCCGAGGGCTTCCAGCCCCGAGCTCCCAACTTTCCTCCATGAACAAGGCAACGATTGTCCGTGGCGTCGGAGCTGTTGCTTTTCCTCTCTTGTTCCCCCCATCCTTTTCTTTCCCATCCCCTCCTCCATCCACAACTTTCATCCCTATGGGCAAAGGCAGAAAATCCCTGCTGCTTTCCTGTGGGGTTGGGGTGGTTTTTCCCTTCCTGTAAACACAACTTTCATCATCAGGACAATAAAACCTCAATGCCGAGGGGTTTCCTCGCTTGGTTGCGGTCCCTTCGGTGCATGTGTAGGGCGGTTGACACCGTTTCAATGCAGCAGAAGCCTTACCCCATGGATAGGCAGGAGGGTTTAGTTGTGATGTTCTTTGTGTGCTTGGCTTTTAACACCGCTTTCCTCTTAACGAACGCTCCACCTGAGTGGGGACGTTTGGGGGTTGTGCATTTTATGGTCCTCTTTAATTTTATGGCTGTAACCGCCCCCCAAAAACCCAACCCCAACTTTTCATTTGCCCTTAAGCTCTTTCCGACCATGGCAGCAGTGGCAAAATGCCCTCAAGTGGGATATTTCCAGGTGTCATTAGAGGAACGCAGTGAAAAGTGCCTCAGTTTTAATGGGAAGAGGGCTGAAAACCTTTTGTCTGTAGAGGTCATTTCCAGTCCGGTGGAAGGAGGATGTGGAGTGATTTGGGGTGCTGTGATTTTTCACACCACCATGAAATGCAATGGGTGCCTACCTCCTGGCTGTGTCTTTGGCTGTGTACTGGAAGCTGGTCCAGCACCTCTGATGGTTGTAGGTGAAGCTTGATGTACCTGTGCAGGATCGGGCCTTCTAACAGCAGAAAGGGGGAGGTTGGCAGGAGGTTGAACTCTGAATTCACACTGGAGTGCAGTACCCGATGGGACAATGGGGAGATCCCAGGCGCTCCCCTGTGAGGATGCTGAGGTGCTGGCACAGGGTACTCCATCCCTGGCGGTGCTCAAGGCCATGTTGGACACAGGGACTTGGAGCATCCTGCTCCAATGGGAGGTGTCCCTGCCTGTGGCTTTACATGAGCCTTAGGGTCCTTCCCACCCCAAAGCAGTCTGGGATCCTGTGCAGCATCCATCCCCTGCATCCCATGCACCGCTCCGCCCTTTTCCTGCTCCCACAGCCCTATGGGAGCCCCCCCTGTGCGGGAAAGATTCGGGATGGGCTCATGCAGGGTCAGATCGGATGCATCCTCCGCGCTGGTTGCCCTCAGGGGGTGGACAGATGGACCACGCTCTTGATGGCTCCTTTAGTTTTGATGGTCTGTGCATCCCCATCTCCCGCTGCTTCCCCATCCCCAGGTGGGCAGTGGGTAGACTTGATGGGTTTTAGACAGAGCGAGCCGCTCTGGGGCTTAATCCCAGTTAGAAACTGGTCCGGGTGCTGTTGGTCCACTGTCCTCAAGGGTTTGCTCCTTGTGCCTGACTGGGGTCGTGTCAATTGGCAATCAATTGAAGTTACAAAGCAAAAAGGATGGGGGGGGGGAAGGAAAGAGCCATACAAACCTCCTTTCCCAATGCTTTGGGATCTGTGTCATTGGCAAAACCCAGCAGAATAGGAGCGAGGTGGTGGAAACCCGGGAAGAAAGGGCTTAATTCTCTCCCCTATATCAAAACCTAAGTAGCAGGAGCCTGCCAGGGATCAATTAGCTGCTGTCTGCACGCTGCCTTAAAGAGCAGAGCACGACAGCAAAGTTACGTGGTAGCAGAGTTTCTCCAGGCCCTTTCCTCCTCTTGGTTGTGCATTTCTACCACCACCTCCTAAGCAGTTCTCCCCTTTTAATAACCCACCGAGTCCCGCTGTTTGTTCTGTGCTGTATTCAGATGGCAGTTACCCAGGAAGAAAGCCTTTCATTGCAAAGAACCCACCCCACAGGCCAACTTTGATGTGACAAAAGCACACAGGACCACGCTCCTCAGTTGGCCAGGGTGGGAAGGGCCACATCCTGAGCTGGCTGTGCTGTCAATGGCAAAGACAGCTCAGTTGTGTGGAGCAAGGTCAGGGTTGGGATGGGGTGGGCTGGGAGCTGCGGCACTGAGTGGGGAAATCAGATTTAAGCCAGGCTTTGGGAAGCGGTGTAAATCAGTGCGGCTCTCTGGGGAGCTGATGGAGTTGTGCTGCTGATGGCTTGGCCTGTTCTCTGCACCGATTCGGGGCTGCTGTGGGGAGTACTGAGCCACTGAACCCGCTGGGGCTCCGTGGGCTCGGGCTCCTTTCCCTCTGGGGGGTTATCCCTTCCAGTTCCTAAGCACAGGATCCCCCATCTGTCTGCAAAGCCTTCCTGTCTGCAGGCCTGCATGGAGACCCTCCCTCCTCCTCCTCCTCCCCCTGCTTCTCACACCATCGACTGCACCATGCGTCCTTTTGTCCGTTTCTAGATCCTCCCTCCCTGCTCTCGCCATGCTCTCTCCTTGCCCATCTCCCTGTTGCTGTTTTAGGGGGGTCCCTCCTTTGCCTCTGCACCCCTCCTTCTCCTCCTTAGCGGAATCCCAGCGTGCCTCTCCCTCAATTCCCATCCCCGTCCCTCCATCCCTAACTCCCTCCCACCCTCGTGACTCGATTGCTTTGCCCTCATTCATGTGTATTCCTTGCCACCGTTGCCTCCCATCTGTCCCCAGCTCGGAGCCCCCCGTCCTTTGTCACTGCTCCGCTCTCCTGACCTCCGTGTTGCCTCCGTGATTGTTCCCTGTGCTGCAGGGCTCGGATCCCTCTGTGTGCTCATTGTCCCGAGCCCAGCCCTGACAAATGCCTACCTGAGGTCCTTTGCTGCTGGGAGGCACAATGTGGGGCATGGAGGGATCCAGCAGATCCTTCCTCAGCCTGTGGTGATGCCCGGGAGGTATTTCCATAGGGATGGGAGCTGCTTCCACCCCCTTCCTTTCCATGTGATGCTCTGGGTGAGATCCCTGGGGAAATGGTGGCATCTCGGTTAATCTTCCTAAGATGGAATCTCCAGCTTTGGAGCGAGCAGCATGGCAGTGGGGCAGGGAAACATCTGCCTGGGATGGGCCATGGGGAGCTCCCCCTGCCCTGGAGCTGCAGGGCCGGGTTTTATCCTGCGCTCCTTGGGATGCTGTACCCCGTGCTTGTGTCCGTGTGGTTTCGCTCCACGCTTGTGTCGTGCTGAGCACCGTCAAGCCCCGCTCTTTGGGTTTCCCAAGTGCTGATGATGCCCACGGTTCCACGTCAGCTCTGTAGAAACTTCCCTAAACAAAGCCTTGCCAATGCACTTGAGGGTGTAAAGTCAACGGGGAGTAACACGTGAGCCACATGGGACTTGGCAGGGGATGGATTCGGTTTGGAGTTTGGGAATTTGCCCGGCGCTGGGTCAGATGTGGCACTTCCATTCCCTGGGAATGAGTGACTTGAGATGGGTTCAGCGCAGCAGCATCGCGATGCTGAGTGCAGCAGGAAACCAGGAGCACCAGGCAGGAGACGGCAGTTCCCATTCCCCATTCGGACCAAGGCTCCGAGAGCATTCCAAGGAGTTCAGACTTGCTCCAGGAGTTGACAGCAGCGCTTATCCCACCCTGGTGCCAGGATCCTATGGCAGGCGGTGGAGTTTGGGAGCTCCACGCTTGCTCTCCCGTCAGGCTGAGCGTGCCTTGTGCAGCTCTTACTATTGGTTGTAGTGTGTGCGACGTTCCCGTCAGCCTGAGTGACACGAGGCTCCGCTTGTATCCCTAAGGATGTGGGGTTTGGTCCTGGTTAATGGGACGTGGTGGTGGGAGCGTTCCAGGCATGGCAGTCCCCAGCTCCTGGCTGGGAGAGATGGGATAAATAATGATGCTCAAGGCCATGAGAGGAGGAATCTCCATGCCTTGGTCGCAGAGGCATCATTTGGGGTCATCTTCCCTTCAAGGATGCTCATGGTGTGTTGAGGAGGACTCGCTGGTGTCGCAGCATCTCTGGTACTCGGATAGGAGATGCTTATGGGAGACGGGTCAGTGGGAGCCTTTGCAGAAGTGGTTTATGGAGAGCTGTGCCACATCTGTAGAAGCAGATGTTTGATGCTTGGTGGCATCCTGCAGAGCGCACGGCTGGCTCTAAACCCCTCCAAAAGGGGCTTGGGAAGCCAAAACACACCGGCACGTCTCTTGCCTTATTTGGGAAAGCACAAGGATGTTTGAGCTGGAAGCAGAGGGGGAATAGGGTTGGTGGGCAGCAGGGATTGGCAAAAGCACTGGCTTGGGAAGGGCTCCGAGCACCGGGGTTGCTGTGGCAGGGAAGAAACCCTGTGCCCATCAGTCATGGGCAGAGCACAGCCCCTTCACTGCTGTCCTGCTGCCCACCACTGCCCCACAGCATCCGAACTGGGGAGCCCCAATTGCTGCATCTCCTCTACATCCTGCCCCAAACCTGGTCTCCCCCAAGGGCCCTGGCTCACACGAGCCTCACCCCAGGAGCAGCCAAGGCCCCATGAAGGGCTCTGCTCTTTGGGTTATGGCAGACACCTCCTCCCTGGTGCAGGGTGGTGAAGGGGGAATGGATGTGGAACGACTGCGCGGTGAGGGCATGGCAGTGGCATGTCTAACCTCCTGCCTTGTTTCCCCTCTCCTCCTCAAGGCTGCAAGATCAAAGCCCTGCGGGCAAAGACCAACACATACATCAAGACACCCGTGCGGGGCGAGGAGCCGGTCTTCATGGTGACAGGGCGGCGGGAGGACGTTGCCATGGCCCGGCGGGAGATCATCTCCGCTGCCGAGCACTTCTCCATGATCCGAGCATCCCGTAACAAGGCTGGCACCACGTTCGGCAGCGCTCCCACCTTACCGGGCCAGGTCACCATCCGGGTGCGCGTACCCTACCGCGTGGTGGGCTTGGTGGTGGGTCCTAAAGGTGCCACCATCAAGCGGATCCAGCAGCAGACCAACACCTACATCATCACCCCCAGCCGGGACCGGGACCCTGTCTTTGAGATCACTGGTGCACCGGGCAACGTGGAGCGCGCCCGGGAGGAGATCGAGACCCACATCGCGGTGAGGACGGGCAAGATCCTGGAATACAACAATGAGAATGACTTCCTGTCCAGCAGCCCCGATTCCGGCATGGAGAACCGCTACTCGGAGGCCTGGCGGGTCCATACGCCGGCCCCGGGCTGCAAACCCCTGTCCACCTTCAGGCAGAACAGCCTGGGGTGCATCGGCGACTGCTCCGTTGACCCCGTCTATGAGACACCGCGGCTGAATGACCAAAATGACTTCAATTACGGTTACCTCTTCCCCAACTATGGGGTGAACAAGCAAGATCTGTATTACGGGGTGCCGGAGTCGGGTGCCCCGATGTGGGCTGGGCAGGAGAACACCAACCCGGTGTCGGTGCTCTTCTCCAAGCAGCAGCGGTCCAGCAGCACCGGCGCCATCCATCCCAACTCCCATCGCTCTCCATCCTCCTCCATTCAAGAGCCCAATCTCTCCGGTCTCCCCAGGAGGTCGCAGGGGGAACCTCTCCAAGGGTTTTCCAAGCTGGGAACGACCACCACTGCCCGGACATCCGTCTCCAGCAGCCGTGAGTGCATGGTGTGCTTCGAAAGCGAAGTCACGGCAGCTCTGGTGCCGTGCGGCCACAACCTCTTCTGCATGGAGTGTGCCGTGAGGATCTGTGAGAGGACTGATCCCGAGTGTCCCGTTTGCCACGCTGCAGCCACTCAGGCCATTAGGATATTTTCCTAAAGAGACAGAGCAGGGCATTGGGGTGGGGGGGGTGGGGGGTTTGGGGGGGTCCAGGAGAGAAAAAAGATGATGCTAATAATAATAGTAATAATAATAATAATGACATCCGAAGAACAAACGAATGAATGAAAGAATAAATTAATTTAAAGAAAAAAAAAGAAGAAAGAAGAAAGGAAAAAAAGAATTATTTTACGAGCAATGTATGTTATTTTTTAAAGCAGAAAAAAAAAAAAATTGATTAATAAAATGGAAATGAATAGCGAAAGCCAGAAATTGGGAAGGGCAAAGGATGCTCCAGCCTGCAGATGTCTTCTGTAGAGCAAGTCCTCGGGGCGCGCACGCTCGGGTCTCGCAAGCAAAGCGGTTCAGTTTCTGTTTGGTGATGAGATGGGGACTTCTCAGCATGGACCGAGGCCGTCGGGATCGGAGGGGAAGGGAGCAGGGATGCGGGGAGGGCCCTGCGAGCGCTGCTTCTCTATCCGCATCCTCTTGGTCTGAAGGCTCTGCTCTCCTCCTCCCCGCGGATGGCTCAGCCCAGCGGGGAGCTCAGCAAAGAACAACTGGGAAGAAGGGAAAAGGGATGGCCGGGATTTCGAAGGGACAGCAAGGAAACCATCGACCTCTGGGGACCTGTTAGAAAGAGGGCACAACTGTATTACCTCAAAGATTTAAACATAAAAAACAGCTAAAGAACTTTTATTGTTTTCCTTTTTTTTCTACAAAAAAGAAAATATAATAGTAATAAAAAAAAAAAAAAGAAAAACACACAGAAAAAAAAAGGAGAAAATCCTTAAAAAGATGAAGAAATCGAAGGTGTGGAAGAGCCTCCTGGGATCGCGCCGGGCGCTGAGCGGTCCTTCCGTTCTGAGCCACCGTGGAGCCTGGAACGTTGTTCTTTCCTTTCCTTATCCGAGCAGGGATTTGCTCCTCAGACGAATCAGGAGTCACTAACAGGGTATTTCAACCGCCGTCCGGACTTCCCATCCATGGGGGGAGTGGATCCACTTCCGCGCTTCCGCAGTTCACTCTTCATCCCTTTTCCCCAAGTGATGCCAGCTGCAGCTACACACGTGCACACCCCTAACATTGTGCTTTCCTTTTCGTACCGGATAGAGATATATATCACACCAAAACCTAAGAGACGATCATGCAATACAGGCAACGAACCCAACGTGCGTCCCGCCACGAAGCAAAAAAACCCAATCACCCCCGACTTTATAAGAGAGGATTTCGTTGTCGTTTTTCAACCGGACCAAACCCTTTTGTTACCCCCCAAAAAACCCCAACTTGGGGGGGGTGGGGTATAAACTAGAAGAAAGAAGTATTTCTTTATGGACCAAAACCTCGCCGCTGGCCTTTGCCTGGATCTTCCTGAGGTTGGCCGCTTTTAGAGATTCTATTTTTTTGCAGAAGGAAACACAAACCCCCCCACAAACACCACCCCCCCCCCAGATTTGTCTTATTGAACATCCTTGAATCATTTCAAGACTCCTGGTTTTGTTAAATACTGTTGGAAAGCCTTGGGAAGTGGGAGAGGATGGGCTTCAAGGCCGGGCACGCGAGCTGCGAGCCAGCGCCTTCACGTCATCAGGTTTGTTCAACCAGTGTCTGGATGCCAAAATGCTGGGATGGTAAAGATGTGTGTTGGATTTAACCTCTCGAGTACCACTTACACCTATGTATAAATATATGTATATATATATATAGGCACTTAACTCATCAAGCTCCTATATATATATATATATATGTATAGAATCATATATATATATAATTTGTCTCCCACCACCACTGCTTCTCCATTTCCTACCCCTTGACTTCTGCTCAGATCCCAGACCCTGGTTTAGAACTGAACCAACAAGTATCCCAACTTGTTCTGGGCAGTTCTGCTTTTCCCCTTCAGTTACAGGAGACTTTCTGTTCATTGGAATGACATTCCTGGGAACATCCCCTCTTCCGCTCAGTTTGCTGCCGTTTGCGCCCTCCATCCCAGTGGATTTGAGCTTGCCACTCTTGGGGTGCTCTGTGTTCACTAAAGATCCACTTTTGGTCTTTGGATAACGAGTGGGAGGGCATGAAATGATGTTCCTCCATCAGGTTGAATCAGCAGTAAAGTGTGGCTGGAGGGGTGGGTGACATTCCCAGGTTCCGGAGTGGATGCTGATGTTCTGGAGAAAGGAAAAGGCAAAGAGATGCTGTGCTAAAGGGACACTGTCAGGAAGTGGTTCTCACTTCCTCCCCAAAGCTTTAACTGATCTATGCCCGTGTGGTTCTCCCATGTCTGCATCGGGAGCAGGTCGGGATGGGAGAGCTTCCCGGGGGAAGGCGTCGTGTTTTGGACCCGCCGCTGTGGGTACCATGGAGTGATGGAGGGCTGGGGGTGCTGGGCTCCCAAAGCCTCCCTGGACCAGTGTTGTCCCAGGGCACAGAAGCCATCCATCCATCCATCACCCATCCATCCATCCATCCATCATCCATCCATCAATCATTCATCCATCCATCCATCCATCCATCCATCCATCCATCCATCCCTCCATCCCCTCAGCACAGGCTTCTGAGCCCTGGCCAGCTCTGGCCACATCCTTTCTAAAACTGGTCCTCCTTCAAAATCTGGCTTTGGTTTGGTCCCAGTCAAAGAAGGGGAAGGGAGAAGGAGAATATTCCTGTTCTCCATGTGGATACCTCTTCCCTCTCCTCCACACCACCTCCTCCATGTCCTGTCCCTCTATCCCAGAGTTGGATTTGAACCGTTCCTTGTGCAGAATTCTCCCGCTGATGCCAAGAGAGTGGCTGGGGCAAGAGCTGGGATCGGGAGAGCGAGGGATGGATGGGGATGGGAGGGTCCAAGCACCCTTGGAAGGGGCGTTCGGAAGCGTTGGCGTTGGTGATGGAGGGGATTGAGCTGGGAATCGCACCGGGAATTGCTTCCCCCCCGGGCCGATGTGTTAGTTGAGTGGCTATAGTCGTTCTTGGCTGAGTGAAGTCTGTTCGTGGTAATGATGTGAGCAAGTTTTAATCAATGTCTTTCTTTGTTTGCCAGGTTATGAAGAGGTGGGGGGGAGCGGGGAGGGGGGGGAAAGGAGACACCCATGGTGGGGGCCTGGGGTGGGGGGGGACCTATTCTAGCACTGACCCTAAGGAGTGGGAAGGGGAGGGAAGAGGGAGGCCGCTCCCTGTATCTCCTCCCGTACCTTAAGAAGCGAAAGTGATGTAAAAGCCTCCTGCATGCTGAAAGATGGTAGAGAAAACGAGGGGGAAAAGTGAAAAAAAAAAAGAGGTCTTTTTAAGAAAAAGGAAAAATAAAAAAAGGAAAAAAAAACACAAAAAGGCAAAAAAAAAAAGAAGAAGAAGGAATTCTGACCCAAACAAACGTCCATGCTTGGTGGGAACCAGAGCGGGGTTACCATCCGCTGGTCCAGGCGGCACCGGGACCCCTCTCTGCAGACAAAGTTCCTACTCGAGTCTCCAAGTTGGCCTTTAATGAAATCTTCAGTTCCAATAACCTTTATATATATATATATATATATACACACATATATATATACATATACATATATATTAAGAGAAAGCTTGATGTAGCAGTTCTAGTTTAAAGATGAATAGAGAAGTGTTTCGGCCCCTGTTTTGAGTTTTCCCTTTCCCCATCCCGCACCTCATCCCCACTCCATAGTTCCATGTAGCAACTTGGGAAGAAAGCAAATCCAGGCGCTGTAAAACGCACCGAGAGCTACCTCTGACCTGAGCATGGGGCTGTTGCCATCCATCCATGAGGAGGAGCCCGGATGCGGGGCTGAAACAACAGAATTTGCATACCTATTTTTTTTTTCTCTCTCTTTTTAAATATATGTATATATATTAAAAAAAAAAAAAGGAAAAAAAAAAGGAAAAAAAAAAAAAGCTTAAAAAGAAAAATCAGTAAAAAAAAAACACAAGAAAAATGCCCATGACCTTAACTATTTGCTCTGACTTGTATCTTCCTCCATAGGTGACTAAAATGGCTTCTTGGCCCCATTCACCAGCAATAACCTTAACTAAAGACAGAGCCCTCCTCCCGGTACCCTGCCCTGCTCCGCACCGGGTGCTGAGCGGCATTCCCTGCTTTCCTCTGCCCTCCCACCCAGCAGGGATGCTCCTTTGCCATAGCCTAGCTTCACCTGCCCTCAGCATCCCCCCCAGGGTGCTGAGGAACCCCTTTGGGTGCTGTGTTGGTACAGAGCACCCTCCTTGTGCCCAGGGAGGCAGAGGAATGCTGTCCAGGTCTTCCCAAGCCAACCCAGCTCTCTCCCCGTTGGGTTTAGGAGCAGCAAAGCTCTTGCAAGGAGCCTGGTCTTCAAGACCCCCATCCTTAAGGCTTTGCCTTATGGCTACCAAGGAGCTCATCGAAATGGGGGGCTCCTGGCAGTGGTAAAGCAAAGCACGTGCAGGATGGGACCTCATGGGTGGCCCATGCAAGTGGATGCTGCTGGTTTCCCCTCAGGGGAGCGGAGAATGGAGCGTTTCCATCTAGTGGGAATGGTGGATCCAGTGCGGGGATGAGGATCTGACTGGGACGTGCCATGTGTGGTGGGATGCTCTGGGCACTCATCCTGCATCAGGTCCCCGAAAACCCAAGGGGTAGCTGCGTTGGAAGGTGCTGAGCTGTTAGCAGGAAGCTTCCAGGTCCAGGCAGGATCAGACTCATCCAGGGGGATGGAGTGGACCTGGGGAACGGGGCTGCCTTGGTGCTGGTGCCTCTGGGATGTACACGTGTGCTGTGCCCCGTGTGGGACTCATCCTGCAGCCTTTTCCTTGTGGCTGCAGAGTGGAGGCAGTGTCAGGGCTGCGGGAGCATCCCTGGTCCCAGTGATGCCAAAACCTGCTATGGCCTAGGCTGGGTACCAGGGTGGTGCGGGGAAGAGGGTGGCACCAGGTAACAAAGGGAAAGCAGAGAGGGAAAGGATGAGTGCCGCGATGCCATCCTCATGGACAGAGATGATAGAGCGAATAGTGTGTATTATAATACAGAACAAAAGAGAAAAGAACCAAAATTGGATTTATATTTAATGAGGAGATCCTATAACAATATCTTGTCCTAAGTCCCCTTTGCAGAAGTATTTTTCAGCTGGAGGGAATAGCTATTATTTTCTTTTTTTTTTTTTTTTCTCTTTTTCTTTCTTTCTGATCCCAAAAAAGGAGAAGAAACCCAATGAATAATCTCCATCCATTGCAAGGCTCAGACTGTTAGTACTGCGAACCTCGGAAATCACTGCTCCGCCCCGTTCCTTTGCGAGTTGAAGGGTTTATTTTGATGCGTTTTAGTGGTGTTTTTTAAAGAGAGAGGAGGGGGAAAAAAAAAAGGGAAAAAAAAAGAGAAAAAAAAAATCAAAAAAAAAAAAACTTTAAAAAAATAATTTTAAAATTAGAACATTTCTTTATAATTTAATATTCTATTTTAATAAATGCATTTATTACGTGTAAATGTAGCAAGGAACCGGGCTAATAAAAATACTTTTTATTAGGTAATTTATTATGAGGAGGAAAAAAAAAAAAAAGAAAAAAAAAAAAGGATATTTTATTTTATGATAAAGTGATCCTTAAAAAGTTTCGAAGGTTTAGAATATAGGGAAAAATGAAAAAAAAAACAAAAAAACAAAAAATACATTTGTATCCAGAGTATTGCTTACAAAGTGTTTTTAATATATGTTTCCTCTTTTTGTGTGTGCGTGTGTGTATGTACAAGGTGATAGTCATGGTGCAGATAAAGCCCTTTCCAGAAACGAGACATGAACGCAGTGGATGGGGTGGATGGGAAGGTAACAAAAGGAGCAAACGAACTAAAAAAGGTCATTAAAAATGGGGAAAAGAGGGAAAGTGAGGACCGCTCGGGAGCTCGGAGCCCCAACCTCGGCCTCGTGAGTCCCTTTGTAAGGGCTCTATGGGCTCGGATAAGGTTGGGGCTTGGGGGCAGCCCCGGTTTGCTCCCAGTTTGCTCCCAGTTTGCTCCCAGTGAGCCCCATCCAGCTCCGGCCTCGCTGAGAGCATCACTCATTGCCCAAGGTCCGGCTCTGAGCCACTGCCCAGAGCCAGGGCTGTACAGGGATGGGTTGCTCCCACTGGGATTCCTTAGGGAATGGTTGCTCCCAGTGGGATTCCTTAGGGAATGCTTGTTCCCAGTGGTCTTCCATAGGGAATGGTTGTTCCCAGTGGCCTTCCTTAAGGAATGGTTGCTCCCACTGGGATTCCTTAGGGAATGATTGCTCCCAGTGGCCTTCCTTAGGGAATGGTTGCTCCTGCCATGGTTTCCTTGGGCACTGGGAAGCAAAGCCTGTGTTCTTCCAGCCAGCACCCCGAGCCCGATCCTGTCCCAGGGAGCCAGTGATGAGTGTTGCTCTCGGTCCAGTTCTCAGCAGGGTGCAGGGAGCAGGGATAAAACAGCTCCTTGTAGGAGGCAGAGCGTTCCTGGTCCTTCCCAGCGCCAGCTCGGAGCTCCCTGGGATGGGAGCAGGGATGCTCTGCATACCAGGGTGGTGGTTGCCATCCATTGCCTTCTTCAGGCTTTGGTTCCATGTGTGCCTGCCAGGCCAGGAGTATTTTCTCCCCCCATCCATCATCCTCCTTTTGGCTCCTGCCGGACCCAACTGCTGCTGGCCAGCTCCAAGCCATCCTAAATAGGGGAATGTCACCCTTCCTGCTCCCCCTGAGCCGGAGAGGGCACCTCTCGGCCAAGACAACTGATGGAAAAGCCATCGTGGAGCAAGCATCCCCATGGGAGGCTTTGTGCTTGCAGAGGAAGCTCTTCATCCCTCATCCTTGACCCGAGTTGGGATGGGTTGAACAGCTCTGGAGCATGGGGGTCCCCACATCCCAGCAGGGACAAAGGGAGCTTTGGGGGATGCTTCTGCTCTGTTGCCTTTCAAAGAAGCATTTTGAGAATCAGATTTTTTTTTTTTTTCTTTTTGGTGTCGTCGTTTGTTTTTTAACCAAAAAGGAGATAAAAAAAAAAAAAGGAAAAAAAAAAAAGGAAAAAATAAAAATGTTGATGGGTATTAAATAATAATAATAATAATAATAAACGTTCAAATTTATTTCCTATAATCCTAGAGTAAAGATGAAAAGATTAACTAGTTCAAATAGTAGATGCTATCCATATTGTTTAATCTATAGTAGAGCCAAGCGATCCCAGACAGAGCAGAATGTAAACGAAACTCCTAAGCAAGATCACGGAATCATTTGTAACTTCCCAGCAAATTCCCATCTTTTCCTATTTTGGGTCCTGTTTTTCCTGAAGCAAAGAGGAAAAAAGAAACCAACCAAAAAGGGATGGAATAATTGGTGGGGCTTTAAGCAAAAAGAGACATTTTGGGGGGTTGGGTTGCTTTGTTTTCACTAAACCGAGGGAGATTTAGCTTGTCCCTGAGTCAGTCGCGGCTCAGGGTGTTGGGTTATGCCTTATCCCAACCTCCGGGTTGGGAGCAGGGAATTGCCGAGGGGAGAAGAAGGAATGGGCCCATTCCTGTTCCTTTGCTTGGGGGTGTTTGAGTGTCTCCTGGTGAGGGGAGGGAAGGAGATGGGCAGGAAGCTTGGATGGAGTCCCCTTGGTAACGTGGTGGGCAGCGCTGCACCCGTGGAGCAGAGGACCCTCGGTTGGGTTCTGCCCTTTCTGTCCCTTCCCTTTCCCCTTTGGGACATTCTTGGACCCAGAGGAAGCCTCACACCACGCGTGGCACCGGCATCATGCCGGGTGCTCCCCTGAGGGAACCTCAAAGCATCATCATTGTGGGGTCCACAGCATCCCTGAGCCCCAACATCAGTGTGGAGGGGCAGGATGTGCCCCACAGCCCCAGCTGGTTAAAGCCTGGTCCTGGTTCACAGAGCCAGGCCACCCCTGTGCTCCCAAGCATCAGTGCTGCACCAACCCCCTCATTTCCACGTTACAAATGACCCAGCATCAACGTTATCATTAGAGAAGCAGAAGAAAACCACTCGTGAAAGGTGCTTTACCTCTGGGGTCAGCTTTTGCTCCTCTCCTCCGTGTCGTGGCTCACTCATTGGCAAACCCAGGGATGTCCCTGAGTCAGGAGCATCCCTACGGATCCTAAAAGCCTTGGAGCAGGAGGAGGCAGCCACTTAACCAGCATTCCTTCAGCAAAGCCATGCAATAGGTTAGGACAGGAAGCGAAGACAGTTCTCATTCTGCACATAGCACTGTGAATCAGAGCGCGCTCCCCGGAGCGGGTTGGGAGCGCCGGGCACAGCATCTCCTGTGCTGTCAGAAGGAGTTGTGCTTGGTGGACCCGAGCTCCTGGGCCTGCAGGGTGACCAGGAGGCCTGTTTGCTCTTTCCGTTTCGTTTTACCTCATGTTTTTTGGTTTGATACTTGAAGAAGAGGCAGTGATTGACATTGGACGTGAGTGATGCCCTGGACTGGAGAGTGGATGCACTTTATACTTGTGTACTGGTAGTGAGCTCCCATCCTGCTTCTGCAAGGTGCCCTCGGCACGGGCAGGGGCAGAGCCAGGATGGGCTCGTTCTTCCAAAGCCCTTTTAGGATGTTAGGGAGCAATCCCTGTGTTCCATTGTGGCTTTCACATCCTCTCGAGGCTCCCAATCCCGTTCTGCTTTTGGTGGACAGCTCAGCTCTAATCCTGCTGGGTTTGCTCTTAGTTTTGCCCAGTGCCATAGGGAATGTCGGGGAGCTCCTGCCTTTCCTCCTGTGTAACTCACCCCTTTCAATGGGGTTACTCAATTGGAATGTGAAGTGGCTTCAGCCCTGGCAGGCTGCGGCGTTCCCGCTGGATCCGCTCCAGCATCACTTCAGGGCTGCGAATGGGAAGTCACCCCCCGGAACGTGACCCTGATGGCAAAACTGGAGTGGTTCCACTGGGGTCTGTGATTGTCCACCCATGGCACTGCTTCACCGTGCAGCTGATGGCAGAATGGGGCCTTGAGATGATGCTTCCGAAACGGGGGCTGGGATGAAGGGATGCGCTCATGGGATGCTCTGCTCCTCTGTGAGACAATCACAGGGCGGTTTTTCCCTTTTCCTTTTGGTTTCTGTGCAAGATAATGGTCAAGAAAAGGGGAAAACCCCATAAATGAGGGGTCAGATCCTGCTCTGCAGCTGACGGTTTGCTCCGGGGTTACAAGCGGCGTTAAGGGCGCGTGGAGCTGTACCATGGAGCGGCTCTGATCCCAGCTCCAGGGGAATCCATTCCCTGGGATGCTCAGAGCAGCCCCCGGGCACCCACTGGGACCTGCAGAGGATTCCCTCTGGATCTGTCCGGGTATCAAAGCGCTCCCGGTGGGAATCCCCATGGAATGGGCTAAACCCCAACTGGATCCATGGGGACCCACCAGCACCGGGCTCAGTGCTACCCTGCCGCCCTTCATGGCTTATTGCTTGCTCCAGCATCCCATTGGCTTCCCCTCATCCTCCCTCCAAGCCCTACAAGTGTCCGTGTGTATCCGCTTTCCCACCGGATCCGGGTGCTATCCCGCAGTCCTACTCCATGGTCCTCCCAACCTGGCGCTGAGGCAGCCATGCGTTAACCTACGCGGCCCTTCCAAGTCCGTTCCCTCTTCCGTTGTGTTTGCTTTGATGGATTCTTCTTTTCCCCCCTTCCTCTTTTAACATCATAGGAAACCTGTAGTAGGGATTGTTACTATTGGAAACCGATCACATGTTCCTTCCAGGTATTCCCATCTCTCCGGCGTGACGCAAAAGGAAAGGCCTGAGAGGGACATAACGGAAGCTAGAGTAGAGTTAGGCTCGTCGTCTGAGTATTGAGGCATATAGGATAAGGGGAGAAGGAACGATGAAAAAGGTTAAAAGAGAAGAAAAACTTAAAATAATGATGTTGCACAACTTGTAGAAAACAAAGAAGGGAAAGGGTTAATGTATTAAATGTGCTAAATTACATTAAGAACTTAATTTTATTAAAGTATTATTACTTAAGAAACTCGGGCTCTGCGCTTGGTTTCCAGCTGCTTGGGGGGGGGTGGTTGGGAATCATGGAACCATGGGATGCGTTGGGATGAAGGATGCTTAAAGCTCATTCGGCTCCAAGGGCAGGGACCCCTTCCGCATGGAGCACTGCAGGGATGGGTTGGGAATCATGGAACCATGGGATGCGTTGGGATGAAGGATGCTTAAAGCTCATTCGGCTCCAAGGGCAGGGACCCCTTCCACATGGAGCACTGCAGGGATGAGGCAGCCACAGCTCCTCTGTGCCGGTGCCAGGGCTGACATCAGCCCTTGGCACCACGGCTCAGTGTGGGCAGATGGTGGCACGAGGCTGGGGTGGGTTAATGCCAATCACTCACTTGGGGACACCCCCAATGGAGCTGCCCCCCCTGCTCACGCTGTGCTGTGGGAGCAGGACCTGACCTCCAAGCCCTACAGCCTGACCCCTGCATGCTGCCCCTTCTCGCCTGTGGCTCTGACTGATGGGGATGCAGAGGTGTGGGGCTGGAGGGACCCTGCGGAGCAGAAGCCTCCAGCAGCAGTGCCATAGGGGGTTTCTCCCAGATTCCCATTGCAGGGATGAATCACAGCCAATTGCCATGGAGAGACAGAGACCCCCAGACCCTGCGCTGGAATGGGGATACGCACCCAGCACTGGGTGGGGGGAATGGGGACAGAACTTGGGGCCACGGCAGCACGGGGCTGGGGCCATTGGCACCCATGGGTGCAGCACCCGCCCCATCTAGTGGCGGCCAGGTTGTCACCAGCCCCACTAGTGACAACAGTGAGTGGGGCAGGATTGTGCGTGGGGGCAGCCAGAGCTGAGGGGTGCCATGTGCTGGCTCTGCTCATGCAGGGGGACCACTGCCCACCCACAGCATCTCCTTGACACCCCCTTAGGGCTCCCCCAAAGGACACGGTCCCAGGTCCCCCCGGGCTGAGGCAGCAGTGGAAGAGATCATAGAATCCCAGAACCTTCAGAGCTCATCTCCTTCTCCCCTCTGGCACATTAAAGCCATTCCCCTTGTCCTGTCCCTACCTGCTCGCACCAGGGTGTCCCACGGCTGCCCCAGCAGCACCCAGAGCCTCACCCAACCCTCGGTGCGGAAGGGACAGGGCTGGGTGCATCCCAAAGAAGGGTGCACCCAGTGTCCCCCTCCCCACCCTGCCCCGAAGGGCTGCACCCATGTGGAGGATGCTTGGGCTGATTCAGTGCCACCCTGAGTCACCCCATGGCTGTGCCTTCAGGGCTGGAGGAAGCAGGGACACAGATGCCATGTCCCAAACAATGGGGAGAGAAGGGAGAGACCCTGATGGGGTTTTCCCCCCCGCTATTTGCTTCGGTCCTACATAAACACAGGGTGAGGGTGCGCACAAGGGCAGTGGTGCAGAAGCAGCCACTGTGTTAGGGAGGGCTGCAGGGAGCAGAGGTAGAGGGTGATAAAGGTGATGCCATCACTTGGGTGGGTTGGGGGTGCTCAGATGTTCTGGCAGCAGGGTCCCTGCCTGCCCTCCTGCTGTGTGGGCAGCACGCGGATGGGCTCGATGCTGGTGCTGGGGCCGAATTCCGGCTCTGGCTGCCCTGGGATCTGCCTCTGGGACACGATGCGGTAGATCTCTGCCAGCAGAGGGGAGAGGAGGAACAAGAGGAGCTTGAAGTGAGGGACCCCCAAAACACACAGCTCCAGGGGGGCAAACGCCCTCATCTCCATCCAGGGGAGCAGGATCCCACCACAGCAGGGTCCTTTGAACTCCATGTCCAAAGCCATCCCCTTACCAGTGAGGATGCTGTGGAAAGCCGTCTCCACGTTGGTGGAATCCAGAGCAGACGTCTCCAGGAAGGACAACCCATTCTTCTCTATGAGGATCAGAGCAAAGTCACACCGGTGCCTTGAGCTGCGGCTCCGGGATGGAGACGGGATACAGCAGGATGGGGACCAGGTACCTGCAAAGCTCTTGGCCTCATCGGTGGGCACGGCGCGGAGGTGCCGCAGGTCGCTCTTGTTGCCCACCAGCATGATGACGATGTTGGCATCCGCGTGGTCCTGCAGCTCCTTCAGCCACCGCTCCGCGTTCTCATAGCTCAGGTACTTGGCGATGTCGTAGACGAGCAAAGCCCCCACTGCCCCACGGTAGTAGCTGGGACACAGCGAAGGGGAGAGGTCACAGCAGAGTCCTGTGGGGGGACACCACACGGGGATCAAAGGGGACACGGGGGGGGATGCAATGGGACTCACGCGGAGGTGATGGCGCGGTAGCGCTCCTGCCCGGCCGTGTCCCAGATCTGAGCCTTCACTGTCTTGTTCTCCACTTGGATGCTCCTCGTGGCAAACTCCACGCCGATGGTGCTCTTGCTCTCCAGGTTGAACTCGTTGCGGGTGAAGCGTGAGAGGAGGTTGCTCTTCCCCACCCCGGAGTCCCCAATGAGCACAACTGAGGGGTACAAGCGCAGGGTCAGCCCCCCCGGACACCCACAATGAGCTGTAAATACCCCTCAAGAGCGTTGCCAACAATTCCCTTCCCAGCGATGGGAAAACTCCATATACATACAATGGGAGGGGGGAAACACAGGAGGACCCCTGTGGAGGCAGCCGGGCCATAGAGGCCAAGCACAATTGGGTCTCCTCTTTCCAGCCCCAGCTCCAACCTTGAGGGTGCACAAGAGACTGGGTCTGAATGGAAGCGTTTTCCACCTCCTCCTCCTCCTCTTCCTCCTCCTCCCTGGCTGTCCCTGTGTGGGACGGGCTCTGGGAAGTTTCACCTCGCAGCTCCCCCATCAAGTTTGTTGAGTTTATGACTCAAAGGGGATGGATTTGGGGGTTATTCGGTTATTTCTCAATGCCCTCACTGGTGGCTCTGAGCATTCCCGGATGTAGGGACATCCCTGCAGGACTCAGCTTGGGGACAGGATGCAGGGGGGTCTCAGAGAAGGAAAGGGTGAGGACAAGGAGGACTGGAGCAGCATCCTCCACCCCGTGCACCAAAGCACTCGGTTCTCGCTGCTCTCTGAGCATCGCATCCCTAACACATCCCAGCCCAGAGGTTGGGATGGAAACAGCCTGGAGCTCCAAGCAGAAGCCGCAGGGAAGGTTCCAGGGTGCAGCCGTGCCCAGGCCCAATGCCCATCTACTGTGAGCCCCACACCTGCACTGAGCCCCTTTCCTTAGCACAAGGACCACAAACAACCATGGCATCAACCAACGTCCATCCCAGCAACACTGTCACCCACCTTCCCTGTGCCCAGCACCCCAGCAAGCCCCCCCCCGGTCCCCAGCAATGGGACACTGTGCTATATCCCGGTATGAGCCAAAGCCGCGGCTTCCAGCTCCGTCCCGAGGGCACTGCATGGGGGCTGAGAGCGGGCTCAGCTCATTGCAGGCATGGCCAGCGCAGGATACCCACCTTTGAAGAGGTAATCGTACTCATCGTCCTTGCCCCGCATCCTGCCCAGCACCACAGCCCCGATCCCACTGGGCAGGCGGGGATTTCCGGGCCTGATCCAGCCCTGGCCGGGGCTGTTCCCTGCGCACTCGGAGGTGGCCACAGCCCTTCCTCCTCCAAACCCATTGGCTGCCGGGGCTGTCCATCACCGGGCAGGTGCCTTCACCTGAGCCAGGTAAGGGGGCGGATATGGGGCTGCTCCACGGCTCTGTGAGACATCCCCCCCCCCCCGCATCCTGCACCCTACATCCCGCATCCAGCATCCTGCATCCTGCATCCCGCATCCTGCACCCTGCATCCAGCATCCTGCATCCTGCATCCAGCATCCAGCATCCTGCATCCAGCAGCCAGCATCCAGCATCCAGCATCCCGCATCCAGCATCCAGCAGCCAGCATCCAGCAGCCAGCAGCCAGCATCCTGCATCCCACATCCAGCATCCTGCCTCCAGCATCCTGCATCCAGCATCCAGCATCCAGCATCCTGCATCCAGCAGCCAGCATCCTGCATCCAGCATCCCGCATCCAGCATCCAGCATCCAGCATCCAGCATCCAGCATCCAGCATCCTGCATCCTGCACCTCGCATCCCGCATCCAGCATCCCGCATCCAGCATCCTGCATCCTGCACCCCGCATCCCGCATCCAGCATCCTGCATCCAGCATCCTGCATCCAGCATCCAGCATCCTGCATCCTGCACCCTGCATCCCACATCCAGCATCCAGCATCCTGCATCCTGCATCCAGCACCCTGCATCCAGCTCTGGAGCCACAGCACAAGAGGGACCATGGAGATGCTGTGAGGGCTGGAGCAGCTCTGCCACGGAGCCAGGCTGAGAGCTGGGCTGGGGCAGCGTGGAGAGGAGAAGGGTCCTTAAAGGGAGACCTCAGAGCAGCTGCAGTGCCTAAAGGGGTGTCAGGAAACCTGGGGGGGGCTTTGGACGAGGGATGGAGGGGCTCTGGAGAGGGGATGGAGGAGCAGGACAATGGGAATGGCTTTAACTGGACAGAAAGGGGATGGAGATGGGATCATAGGCAGAAGCTCTTCCTTGTGAGGGTGTTGGCACACTGGGATGGGTTGAATGGAGATGGTTTGGATGCCCCATCCCCGGCAGTGCTCAAGGCCATGTTGGACACAGAGGCTTGGAGCAAGGTGATGGAACTGGATGAGCTTTAAGCTCCCTTCCAAACCAGCCCATCCCATGGCTCTGTTGCAGCAGGGAAAGGCCACCAAGTGTGCACCAACAGTGACAGCCATGGCCATGCTCTCCATGCAGAACCACAGACAGGAGATGGGAGCTGGGCTGCCATGCCTTGCACAATGCAAAGGGAAAGGAAGTGCTTCGAACTAAAGGAACCCAGCAGCAATTCCCCCATTCCCAAGCAGTTTTGGATACCTGGCTGAAGCCAAGCAGTGCCATGGGTTAGTGGTGCCCTTGGCAGTGCTTGGGACTTGATGAGCTTGCAGGTCATGTCCAACCTGGCTGATGCTCTAAGGCACCGAGGATGTGGGCATGAGGAAAGGCTGTATGGGGAGGGGGCACAGGGAGACCATGGCATTGGGTGCCCATGTCCTGAAGCGTGTTCCAGAGGTGGGGACCACGATTCCGCAGGAATTCCATCTCCACAAACCTACTTTCACAAGTCTTTTAATGATGGTGCCACCACCGTGCTGGACACGAAGCTGCTCCCGGGCCCCAGCACCCAGCTCAGCACCGTGCAGCCAGGAGGCTCCTTCCCTGGGTCCTGCCATCACGCTTGTCCTTTGTGTAGGATGGGGACAGAGCTGTGCCAAGGCCTGAGCGTTGCCAATTGGCTCCTTAAGGCTCAGGATGGAGATGTGTGGGGACACCCACATCCTGGGTGGCCCCATGGAAGCAGCCCCAGGGCCGGATGCGGTTGCAGAGGCTCCCATTGCCGGGCATGGTGTCCTGGCAAACCCTGTGTCACCGCTGTGTCCTGGGGGTCCCGGGGGCTTCCTTGGTGCCTGGACACCTCAGATGGCCACACAACACGGGCGCTTCTCCTCCTGTGCCGTGGCCACACTGCCCGGGCTCCCGCTGGCCAATGCCACCGTGGGGCTTTGGCTGCTCCTCTGCTTCCGCTGCTGCACCTTATGGAAGATCTCTGCAAAACAAGGGGTGCCAGGGGGGGAGCAGGGCTGTTGCTCATTGCTCACCCCCCCGCCCCGGTGCCGCCTCTGTGAGCTGAGGGCTGACAAGGAAGCAGCTTCCTCCAAACTGCATCCTTGCAGCGCATGGGAACACCCTGCGCTTTGGCAATTTCCTCTTGCCCAACCTGGAGGAGGGCTTCATGCAGTGCTGGGGCACAGCACGGCACAGCACATCATCTCCCTGCCCTCCTGGTCCAGCGCTGCTGCGCATGGATCGCTGCTCCTGCACGAGCATCAGTCCCTCTGCCCCCATCTCCCCATGGTGGCTCTGCAGCACTTTGAGTCAGGAGCCCAAGGACAACAGGAAGGGAAAGCAGAGATTACAGGGGAAGAAGGAGATCCCCCCCACCTCGGAAACGTGGAATGCCCAAGGGGCCGGGAGAACAAAGCCAAAGGCGATTGAGGTGAAACGCCCAACAGGAGATCATGGAACCAAACCAGCCAGAAAGACCAGAAACCATCCCCAAAGAGCTGCCGCAGGGCAGGGAGGAGGAGAAGTGCTGTGCAGAGACCCAGTGAGGGTCCCCCCATGTCCTGGTCCCCAGGACCCCGCTGCAGCACGGCGCTGGTGTATGTACCCTTCAGGATGGTCTCAAACGCCTGCTCGACGTTGGTGGAATCCAGCGCTGAGGTCTCCATAAACAACAGCCCGTTGTTGTCTGCAGTGAGAGGAGGTGATACGGACCCCGGCCAGGGCACAGCTCCATGCTGGAGCCCCTTTGGAGGTGTCCAGGTTGCCCACATTGGGGCAGGTCCTTGCTTTAATGGGGTCCCCAAGCCCCCAGTCCCTAGAGCAAGGCACCAGGCTGTACCTGCAAACATCCTTGCCTCCTCCATGGGCACCTCTCGAGCCTGTGCGAGGTCGGTCTTGTTCCCCACCAGCATGACGACGATGCTGGGCTCAGCGTGGTCATAGAGCTCCTTCAGCCACCGCTCCACCACATCATACGTCTGGTGCTTGGTGATGTCAAACACAACCAGGGCACCCACAGCACCCCGGTAGTACCTGTGGCAGAACCTCAGCATCACCCCACACTCCATCTAAACACACTCCATCTCCCCCAAAGCATCTTCACCACCTGGGTACCACGAACAGCCCTGATTTGGGTACCGCATCCTTACGCGGAGGTGATGGCTCGGTACCGCTCCAGCCCGGCTGTATCCCAGATCTGAGCCTTCACCACGGAGTCTCCCACCAGGATGCTGCGGGTGGAGAACTCCACGCCGATGGTGGTGCGGCTGTCGTGGTTGAACTCGTTGCGGGTGAAGCGGGACAACAGGTTGGTTTTGCCTACCCCAGACTCCCCGATTAGGACAACTGCAGAGGAAGAGGAGGAATACCCCTGGAGCTGCTGAGGAGGGGAAAGGCCGCTCCAAGGAATCCCATCAACCAGAGCCAGGCCAGCCAGCAGCTTGTTGCCTTGGTGGGGTGGCATCTGCACTGCCACAGGGTGCATGGGCATCCCTCATTGCCTGGGCAATGATGACCACAGACCTGGGCAGGATAGAACACATCCTGCTCTCTCTATATAATGTGGATATAGATGTGAGGGTGCTGAGGCACTGGCACAGGGGCCATGGCTGCCCCATCCCTGGCAGTGTTAAGGCCAGGTTGGACACAGGGCCTTGGAGCAAGCTGCCCTAGTGCTCCAGTGCTGTTGGGAGGTGGGTCACAGCCACCAGGACCGTTGGCAGCAGCAAGGTGAGGGTCACCCCACTGCGGTGGGCACCCATATGGAGCCTTCTCCATCTCTCCTTGCCCCAGGGGAGCCCCAAGCTCCAGTGATGGTACCCAGCACACCAGGACCGGTTGTTGAGGAGCTGGGGGGACACAATGCTGTGCCCCTGTTTCTGCAGCCCAGGCCTGATCCCCCCCGTGTCCTCCACATACCACCACCTGCACCCAAATTACTTTTAAGCACCCGGATCAATGGGCTCATGCGGCTCTTCCCTCTCACGGGGGGCAATGTGGGGTCCCCCCCAGCCCTGACCTCACTGGGGACACAACAGAGGCCGGATCCTGCTCGCTGGCCCCTTCACCGCTCCCGGTGGCCACGAGAGCTGCTCAGCAGCGCAGTGGGGGCACCCAGCGCAGACCCCAATCCCCACCGTGCCACCATCCCTGCCCCATCCCTTCTGGGGGCACCAAACCCAGCGCTCACCCTTGAAGACGAAGTTATAATCCTCCTCGGCGCTGCCCATGGCGCCAGGGCCGCTCCGTTTCCTGCTTCCCAAAGCCGGAGGATCCCGGAGGCACCGATGGGAGGAAGGAGCAAAGTTTCCTTTGCGGTGGGGAGCGCGGGGCCGCAGCGCTGACTCAAGGGGAGGGACCGTGTGTCGCAGCAGGTTGGGCAGGTAATGTCACCCATGGGACACGGCCCGGGGCGGACGGAGGAGGAGCTGCGGCCGGGGCCGGGCTGCAGGGACCGACGTGGGGCAAACACGGGCAGGAGGAGACCCCCCCTGCGCTCAGCGCCGCTCCAGACGGGTGCTGAACGCGTTTCCTCGCCTCTGCTGCCATCGTGTGAAAGACGGCGAGAACGCGAAAGGAAAGAGCCCCCGCGGCCCCCATCAGCCCAGCGCGGTGGGGCACGGGGCTCCGGTGGACCCACTCCCTTCTCCCCCCGAAGCCCCCCTCCATCACCCACAAGGCACAAAGGACCCAAGCATCAAAGACACTTTTATTCCTCCCGTTGATGCTTCGCTCCCCACACCTTCTCTGCAAAGGCGCCCCGAGCTCTGGGGTTGCTGAGGGGCTGAAGGCATCAGCCTTCACGTGGTGGCATCTCCTGCGGTCAGGATGCGGCCACTTGCGTGAGCGGCTCCTCCAGGTACTGGACCAGCGCCTGCGCCTGTGAGTGGAGGGCGGTGTGAACAGGGCCGGGGGGGGGGCGGTTCACAACCCCCACTGTGTGCTTCTGTCAGTCCGTATCTCATTCTATAGGGGGTACAGGAAAGGTGGAGAGGGGCTCTGGACAAGGGATGGAGGGACAGGACAAGGGAATGGCTTTAACTGCCAGAGGGGAGATGGGGATGGGACCTTAGGCAGAAGCTCTTCCCTGTGAGGGTGGTGGGACACTGGGATGGGTTGAATGGAGACGGTTTGGATGCCCCATCCCTGGCAGTGCTGAAGGCCAGGCTGGATGGGGCTTGGAGCAATCAGCTCTAGTGGAAGGTGAACCCATGACAATGAGCCTTAAGGTCCCTTCAACCCAACCCATTCTGTGACTCCATTCTACAGTGGCTCCTCCATCACTCCCATCCTCATTCCCACCTGCTCTTTCCCACCCCACAGCACGGACACGGCCCTGTGCCCCTCCGGCCCCCTCCCTGCAGCGTTACCTTGGCCTTCAGCATCCCAAACCCAACCGTCTCCTTCGCATACATGCAGAGCAGCAGGTTCGCCACCCGCGTGATGGCCACTCGCCCCTCCTGCCCAGGGAGAAAGAGCACCCATTGCACCCCAACTTGATCCTGGGGGATCCCATAGCCACACTGGAGGCCGGGACCCTGCGGAGGGGACAACAGTTCCCAGCCCCATGTACCATGCAGTCCATGAGGATGAATTTGAGGTTGTCCTCATTGAATGCCTGGTGCCCGTTCTTGTCATAGGCCACCCAGATGTTGCTGGCAATGGCCGCGGTAACCCTGGCATCAGTGTCCCCATAGCCCGAGTAGGCAAGCAGGGACCCCTCGTTGTTCAGGAGCCTGTAAATGAGATGGGGGGTGGGTGGGGGGTGGATTGGTCCCTCTAAACCCAGTGGGGCACCAGACTCCATCACAGCCTCCCCAAGCCCAGCACTGCTGCGGCGGCTGCATCTGAGGCAGCAGCAGGATCCGGTGCGGAGCAGGCACAGGGCGGGTGGGCAGGGACCATGTATGGTCCTGGTGCCACCATGCATCACGTACCATGCATGGTCCTGGTGCCACCATGCATCACGTACCATGCATGATCC
>JASSUY010054843.1:0-116860 GCA_032466535.1 Forpus xanthops
AAGCCAAAAATCCAAAACACAGTACTCACCAGCTACTGCTTAAAGAAAAAATAACTGCTGCTGCTGAACCCATGACACATTCATCCTACCTTATTGTTTAAGCTTCTGGATATAATTGTTTCCAGAGTTCTGATACTTAGATAAGGCAGAGGGGTTACTACAATAGAGGCTCAGATGGCTTTAATACGAATTTGAAAACTGTAGTTACAGGGAAATTCTTAGAATAATAACAATGAGTGAATGGTATGGTCTTGTGACCATACCCCTCTTGAGCATCAGGAAAATGGGTATACACAATGGACGTTGCTGAGGACTTCTCTGCTTCATTCCCTCATCCTGGTCTCAAAATCAAATTCAGGTGAATTGTTCATTCTTGTAATCTTTCCACCAGCTGAAAAGCAAGTTTACCCACCATTATCTCAATTGTGCATTGAACTTGAAGCAGGTTGAAGGATGACAAATTAAAGGAGATTTATCAGATAGAAAAGCATGGAAGTGGTAGTGTCTCTTGTTTCAAAACACCATCTTCACCATCCCAGCTTTCCTGAATCTGACAGCAACTTTGATCTCTTTTCCCTTGCACTTATGGTCAGATTCCTGAAGGCTTATCTCTCTGTCTGTTCCTGACTCAAATACTGCAGCTCCCTTTCCTCTTTCCTTAACAGTATAGGCATACCACTGAGGAACACAGTTCAGAGACATCCCTGCAGTGAAAAATCTTCATGGCTTATTTTACAGCTTTTAGTATTAAATATTTAGAAAGGAATTATAAGGAGCTGGTATTCTTATTTTCTTTCTTATTCTTCAGTTCTGGTTTGATCTAAACCTGCCTTTTTCCTCACATTTAAATCCCTTTGCTTCTGAAAATTATTTCATATCTGCTTTTTTCCCTGATGATTGAGGAAAACAAGAAGTAATTTAAAATCTTTAAAATCTTTACTTTTCTATAACTTAAGCTGTTCTAAATGCATTTAAGTAGAAGTCACATGCTAAATGCACATAAAATGTGGAAAATACCATCTATTACTGTCCTAGGATACTGAATTTCTGCTTTAATATTTTATGATATGCATTGCATTCCAGAATTGCTTTAGAATCTATAAGGTACCTATACCACCTGTACCTATACAGGGGGTATAAAAGAAGTCTGGTATAAAATTTAAAGTTTCCAATACAATGAGCAAACTATGCCTATCTCTTTAGCTTTTAGTGTGGCTAAGTTGTGTGAATTACTAAAAACTGCATAGAGAGCTGTTAAAAAAGAAACCTTTGGCAGATGTTAGTAATCTGTCCTTATGCATCTGCTGTACCAGTGTGCTTTGAATAAAGCAAGAAAGTTCACATATACTGTTACTGAAGACAGAGACTCCTAAATAAATCTGTGTGCCTGTTAAATATAGGGCAGATAGTGAGAAGTTGATTGGTATATCTTAAGTATTATATGAAAAATCTTCATGTGTCAGATTGGGAATTATTACGGGCGCATTTTAAAGCATTGGCAAAACTCATTGCTTACTTGGTACAAGATCAAGACTTCTTGATATGCAGGGGAAAAAGTATCATGCTATAAGACAGTGATCTGCTTGCTTTGGCATTCCTTGGACTTTACCCAAAAATGTCTGCTGCTGAGCACAATAAGAAAAAAAAAATATACTGGGTAGGATGGACAGATAGTACGAAAGTTCCTAGGTTTCATATATGTAATTATGAAATGAAAAGTGTAAGTAATTGCTGCTCTTTATTGAAAATTAAAGATGTCACAAGGTAAATTTTTTGGGGTATGTGGTGTAATTCTTGTAGTTAATGAGCATTGATTATGTTTTATCTCTTCCTTTCTTTTTCTTTTTTTTTCTTTTCCCCTACTGGTTTCTAGGTCAGTATGGAATCCTTGAAAGATCTGGATCAAAGACTGTTCGAAATGTACATTGAATTCAAGGCAGATCCGATAGTTGGGTCATTAGAACCTGGCATTTATGCAGGATATTTTGATTGGAAAGATTGTCTTGTTCCAGCAGGTAAATATCTACTTATTAAGTTCTGAAATTACTGTAACAGTGATTGATAGGAGCTGAAGTACACTTTACAATAAAAAACTTTTTTGTAGACTGTGTTTTTAGCTTTTGACAAGTTCTCATTATAAGTTCTTTTTCACAGACTTTACTTAATTCCTAAATCATTTTTCAAAAACCCCCAAATGATTAAAGCAGCTTTCATCATTTATAATCTCTTTAATACTTGTTTTTTGTGATTATTTTGCTTCATTGCTTGTATATAATAGAAAGAATTATAAAAGACATCTTTGCTATTTTCTTATGAAATTCGTTGAGATTTGTTTGGGATTTTTTCCAGAGAATCTGGCTACTCTTGTAATAGATGTAATTATAGTTCTGAAAAGGTAAAATTATAAGAAAATTCATGCTATAACAGTAGTTCAGCAAAGAATGTTAAACCATCAAAAAAGGGCAGCTATAAGGTATTTAGAATGACTGAGATGTTAGTCACTATTTAGGTGCATTAATAGCCTCTGTTTTAAAGAAGCATAATATAAATGAGCCTTGCCTTTTTTTAAGTACTGAATACTCTGCACACTTTGCATTTAGGACCTTTGAACATTTAATTTGTTTTAGTCAAAATTTACAGGTCTTAATCACTTCTCATATGAATGCATGGTTAACATTGAAAAGAAATTAGTTGCAGTAACATAGTACACAGCATTTTGAAGGTGATCTTAATTTTTCATAAATGATTGACTTGACAATTTGCACTTCCTTGTTTTGATTGTTTCATGGAGTTGTGTATGGCAAGCTTAGCAGAAATTTTGTGTTAGTTCAAAATTTGACCTAATTTGATCTAAAGGTTGTAAAACAAGAACACTTGTAATCTGTGTATCAAGAGCTGTGGTGTTCACTTGCTGGGCCTTAAAAACACAAAGGTCTTGGGGTTTATTATTTAGAGAAGTATCCCTTCTATCTCTTATTACTACTTTTGTGCTTAGAATATGTATACAGTTTATAGCAGAAATAACGTAGATTTTAATCTTGCACATTCAAGTTTATATCTGGACAATATGTAACTTCTCATCATGTTTGCAGTATGGTTTTGCTTGGCATATCTGCATTCCTACCAGATGACAAAGAGAAGCTGTTGTGTCAGCTTCTTTATGTGTTAATTTCTTGATCTAGTGCATTGAGATCTATTTACTAGACTTGTGTTACCTTTGGGATTATTCTGTAGTATTTTTTTGTTTAAAGGGAATGTTGAGTTTCTGTTAGAGGCATGCCTTAGCCTGCTGCTTGCCCATATTGTTATTGGTTTTTCATACTTTCTCTGCAGCTTTTTGGCAAAAAATCAAAATGAAGATGGTGTGTACTAGAAACTCCTTCTGGGTTAACATATCATGGTGATGGCCAAAGGGTGCCACTATCAAGTAGCAAAGAAGTTGTTTATTTTGTGAGATTTTTTTTTTTTTTAATCTCCAAGCTTGACATGTTAAAAAGAAACATGTAGTCCCTTCTTCCATACTCCTCCACCTTGATAAAATCTCATACTGATGGATAAATTCTGTCAAATATACCCTGTTGATTATTGGTATAGAAGAGTTTTGTTTAACACCAGCCAGCAACTAAGCATCATAATGTTTGCTCTCACCTGGATTATCCCTGTAGCATGGGGAGAGATGCAGAGGTGTAAGTATAAGAAAACCCATGGGTTGAGAAAAAAGAGTTTAATAATTGAAATAATAAAAATAATGAAAATAGTAGTGAGCAGTAAAAGAGAGAAATCCTTTTTTGTAAAAAAAAAGAGATAAACACCTCCTCAAAAAAAAAAAAAAACAGTGATGCAAATGAAAAATAATTGCTCACTACCAGCCAACTGATGCCCAGCCTGTTACAGAGCCAGGGGTGCCCTGGCCACCTTTCTGCTAATTTTTGAGTATAATGGTCATATGGTAAGGGTCATATAGTATGGAATATCCCTTTGTCCAGTTTGGGTGAGCTGTGCTGGCTGTATCCCCTCCCAGCATCTTGTGTGCACCAGCCTCCTTTCTGTCAGGGTTACTTAATTTATTGTCAGCACTACTCAGCAACAACTGAAGTATCAGTGTTTAATTGACATTTTTCTCATCCAAAATTCAAAACACAGCTACTAGGAAGAAAATTAACTCTATCCCAGCTGAAACCAGGACAGAGCGTAACTTTGGGTACTTTCACTTTGTCAGCTTATAGTGATGGTTACTTGATGCTGAAAATATTGGTGCTCTAAAGATAAAATTAGTGACTAGGAAAACCTCTCTCTTGGAGGAGGTAGATGAGCTTTATTATCAAAAAGAACTGGAAAAACAAACAACAACAACAAAAAAAACCAGCACCCAAACACCTTTCCATGGGGCAACATTAAATTAAAAAAAAAACAAAAAAAAACCAAAAAACAAAAAAAAAAAAGAAAACCACAACAAAACAAAAAAATCTCAACCCAAACCCACGCCATCCAGCAGGCATATGACATATGATTAATTTTTCTTGTCCAATAAACTAATATTCACAAACATCATTGAATTGTGCAGCAAGATTATAGTTGAGAAAATAGACATTTTTGTAATTTAAAAGATGCAGTTAGTACTGCAGTATGTATACTGCCTTTTAATTCTGCTCTTAGAAAAAAACAAAATAAACAGAGCTTTACTTTACAGCTTATCTCCAAGTACAGTCTGTAAAGTGCCTGCCTTATTAAACAGATGACTGGGAGCAGGACACACTCAGTGAAAGACACAGTTCACTCAAGGATTTGTTAAAGATTGACACATTGGTTTGCTGAGGGGGGAAAAAAAGTCAGTTGTATAATAGAAATTATAAAGATTAGTGAAAAATAGATACGACTAAAAAATTTTATTTTTGAGCAATTTACCTGGTTTAGATCTTGACTTTTGTAGCCTTAATTTTTAAACAGTAAAAGCATTGATGATATGACAAGGCAAAACTTTAAGGCATCAACCGTGTTTCTGACTGTTAATATCAGTGATAGGTAGTGTTACATAATTAAGGTTACTTTGTGTTCCTAGTAGGTACAGCTGTGCCTAATTGTCAAGATGTAAAAGTCTGGCCTGCAGGTTTTTTTGTATAGTGTTTCTTTGTTAGCTTTCGATAGTACTAGCAATAGTAAAAAGCCAAATTTTGGCAAGAAGAGGGGGTGCTCTGAAACAAGAGGACAAATGCATCAATTTGCTCACATTTAAAAGATAAGGTAAAAGGCAAATAATTTCTCTGATGCAGTCTGAGACTTAGAAACATTTTATTTTGCAATTTAAGTTATCCATAGTTGGGCATGTTGATGCCATTGATATATCTTTTGCAAAGAACATTTTGGAAAAATGGGGAACTGGCTACACATAAGATTAAGTATTTTATGATCATGAAGTTGCCATGTTGCTAGTCTAGCCCAGAGCTTCAAGACGGCAACTATTTCTGAGCAATTGTAAAGTAGCAGAAAAGCACTAGCAAGTATTCCTTTTTTGAGAAAGGAATGTTATCAAGCAGAATGAAGAAGCTGGAAGTTTGAATAAAATGCAGATAACACTTTATCTGGACTATCTGGATAATAATGCTTTAAGTAGATGGAATTGTTCATTGAGAGTATACCAGTGCTGGTAGAAATTAAGGTAACTGCAAAGGGGAGAGACCAGAATGGAATGAAAAGCTTGTGATGAAGACTGGTATCAAGCAAGGAGCAGAAGAGGACAAAGAGGGGAAACCAGGACTGGATGAGCAAGGTAGAAACATACATTAGAGTATGTCATGGTTTAAGCCCAGCTGTAACTCATGCAGTTTGTTCACTCACTCCCCGCTCTTTCTTCCCCCTGGCTTCTGGAAGAATGGGGAGGAGAATCGAAAGAATATAACTCCCATGAGTTGGGATAAGAGCAGTCCAGTGGCTAAGGTATAACAAAACCCACTACTGCTACCATCAATAATGATAAGGGAAATAACAAGGGAAGAGAATACAACCACTCACGACCAATACCAAGCCCAACTGAGCAGTAACCCCCTTCTTCCAGGTCCCTGCACATAGTTTTTACATCCTGAGCATGACGTGCTATGATATGGAATACATGTTTGGTCGGTTTGAGTCAGGTGTACTGTCTCTACTTCTTCCTGGCTTCCCCTCCTCCCTGGCAGAGCATGAGACTCAGAAAGTCCTTGGTCAGACTAAACATTTGAGCAGTAACTAAAATCATCAGTGTTATCAGCACTGTTCACAGGCTGGAAGTCAAAAACACTGTGCTGCACCAGCTACCAAGAAGGAGAAAAATAACTGCTACTGCTGAACCCAGGACAAATGGGAATTCATCACTCAAAGTGACTGTTCATTTAACCTATACTCATTCCTTCAGCAACTTGCTAAAGATGTTTAAAAGATCACAGCTAAAATTTCAGTCCACAGATTTAAGATTTTTAAAGAATGGTTTGAAAACCTACAATTCTAACACCAGGTGACACAGAACCATAATGTGCTTTTTTTTTTTTTTCTAGAGTTCTTGACAAATGACTACTTTTTAAGCCAGCAATGAATGCACAAATAGGAAACCTTTGGTATTACCATGCTTTCTGCAAATCAAGTCATGACCATTTTTTCCTTCCTGTGCTGTCTTCTTTTTCTGAAATGCAAGCTGCCAGGATTTCACTTTTGTAACTTCCTGAGAAAATAAATTATTTCAGGACTGCAAGAATTGATCTATAATGAGTGGTTAAAAGAACAAACATCAAGAGGAACTTCCCATAAAATACTATATTATAATGTTTTTACATATATAAATACATTTACGTATATATATACCCATACACATAAATATCATATAACAGCATAGAGATATGCTAGCTGCCTAAATAATATTTAATAATGTCTGTTCAAAACAGTAGATTACAAATTTTTATTCCTAATTGCAATTTCCACTGAAGTGGTGAAAATTTCCAACACACTTTCAAAGGTCTTGAGCTGTGAAATAAGGCACAATTGTGTATTACAGAAATAGTGAAAGACGCAGTTGAGCATGGAATGGACCTATGGAAGGCTGTATAAAATGAAAGCCTATGGTTAGTAAGATGAGACACAAAAATGTTCCAAAGAGACACTGCAAGTAAAATATTTTAAAATAGTATGAGTAAACCACTACAGACATGTACAGGCAAGCAGCTGGACTAGGTGCTTTCCATGCCTGACTCCAGTGAGGTAATTTGCCTTCTGTTTATTATTTTTACCTCTGCAAACCTCATTCATTGTAGGTACAATACCATTCAGTTAGTTTAATCTCCTGACTGTGTTGCTCAACTATAAGAACAGTTGCAACCAAACCAAACAAATGAAGAGCACCTGCTTGATGTGCTGACTCTAATGAGTAGTTTGTAAACTGTATCTAAGAGAAAAAAGTTAAGAGACCACCCCTTGCTAAAGAAAAGCATCACTGTAAGATAAAATATTTAGGATAATTCAGTTCAATCATAAATCTGATTCATTTCATCTGCAGGTGAATTCAGTCTAAATTAGTATACAAAGTACACAGTTTACACTTCTGTGAGCGCTAGCCCTTTCAACAACTCTATTGATCTACTTTGTGGTGCAGCATCTAGTTCTGGTATCAAAGTGGATAAGAATAATTTTGTTTCATACTAAATTGTGTTCTTGCCCTATATATCCATATAGATGCATAAAAAATAATCAATTCTCATTAACACAACATACAGCAGTCTTGATTTTAATGCACACTTAACATGTTTAATTGAAATTACTTGATCAGTTGCATTTAAAGTGTAGATAAACTTTTATAAGAATCTGCACTATTTCTTCTTAGCTGTATTATTTCACCCAGGTGTAATTCAAGAGTACCAAAAAGGACCCTAATCTATTTACATTATTTATGGAGACTAGGAGCCTTTCAGAAGTCAAATAGAATGATTTAGATCATCTAAAGCACACACATAAAATGACTGATAGGAATAGATCTCTGAAACAGAGATTACATTTTGCATAATAATATGTATTGTCTAATATTATTACTTATTACTTCCCTGACTCTACTTAGGTCTTACTTAATCTGATAGAGAAGTCAACCAAGATTTTGGAGAAGATACAGCCCAAGAGAGAATCATACCTAGCACTCACTTATGTGCAAAGGAGCAAAGTAGCATGTTGAAAACCCATAGAGATTAGTTTTATGGAGTTCCTTGCTTCCTACTGTCAGAGCTCTTGCAATATGAAAAAGGTTCTCAAATATTCAATAAATACAGTGGAAACAAGGGCTATGTCAAATTGCTATACATTTTATTTCACTATATATGAATGACTCATATTCAAGAAAACAATTAAAAGTAATCAGAAATACATTAATCTTTATAACTTCTCTCTCAAAACAAAAAAAAACTGTGCATTGTGTTTTACAATAGTTACTCTTTAGACCAACCAGTTCCACTCCAGCTTGACATGCTAATTGTGTTTAAGAGTTACTAAATGAGAATTTCAGATTTTTTTTGTAATACTGAGATATTGAGAAATTTGTAAGTTTCACAATAATTTGAGCATTTACTTTAACATCCATTCATATCATCTATAATTAAAACCATCTTATTGCATAATTTCATATGTACACAAATAGAAGTATTAATATGTAATTCTCTCCAATTTTTAAGTGTTTTTTCTTTAAATCACATCTTCAATTTATGTCTACACTCTACCAGTAATAGCAGATATTCCTTTATAAGTGATTTGTTAATTAATATTTCAAAAGTTCAAAACCTAGAAAAAGAAATTAAAAATTAATTTTGATGTTATTTACCTATTTCTCACAATTAGTATTATCAACAACTTGTGGTTAAATAATGTAACTTCTACAACCATCAAGATTAGGCTTGTTTACTTAGGAATCAAAAGAGTCAACTGCAACTGTAGAACAGTTTGTAGTAAATGGATTGAGAAAACAAGTAGAGATGATAATGTGGCAAAACAATATAGAAAATTAGGGTTTGATTTTAATCGCAATATGTTACTGTGAGGGATAAACAATCTGAGTGGAATTAGCAGTTCTGGCAGTATTAAAGAGATACTCAATTCCAAAAAATTAAGAAAGCACCCAATAACATTAAATATTTGTTACACACTTTTGCAGTTGAATCCTATATAATAATCAAGAAAATAGATTGGATGTACTCCTAAAATATTTGACATTCAGTCTATGGGTTTTTGTAAGAAGAAAAAAAAAAACAAAACAAAACAATTTCCCTGTTACCATTATTACTTTTATGCTGTCAAATGCCCTACCACAGGGTTTTTTGTTTGATTTTCGGGTAAGCAAAGCTTTGGAAAATATGTTAACTTGTTGAATTCAATGCCTTGAAAAAATAAAATCAAACCCTGAAATTGCCCTGTTTCAATGCTGCCAACAAAATAAAGCTCGGAATTATTCACTGGATTCTTGGTGGGTCTCTGTTAATCAAAAAATTATAGGGAAAAGAAATAAGAGTCTTTAAAATTAACAACATGTACAAATTTTAAAAGATGCCGAATAACTGAAATAATTTGTCCATGTAAATGGAAACTTTGCATTAGTATGAAAATAAACTAAATTTCATTCTTAGTTCCATATACAAATTTCCAGTATACCGGCAAGGATGCATTTCTTTTATTCCAAACAAAATCATTTAAAGTGTTAGATCAGCAAACAAGTTTTAACTTCATTTTTGCACAAGACAGAACTTTAAATGCATAATTAAAATCGGGAACATGTTAGCATGTGTGCTGAATACAGATGTTTTCTTAGATTACACATTCAAATTCTTAATGCACTATAAAATATAGTTTTAAAAAATATTAAACCTGAAAGGCAAACAACTTCTGTATTATCCATGTCAATACTTTACCCTTATTTGCACTCTCTAATGTATTTTTAGCAAATGAATCCTTATATTCAATTATGAAATTGCCACTTCACAATGGATAACTGTCCAGTTCTATTGAAAATAACTGAGTTTGTACATAAAAATCCTTACAAGAGTCAGTCACATATGCTGATTTCATAATACTGTGCATATGCTTGAACAAAACATTGCTAACAACACCACAATGATTCTCAATTTCTACATTTCATATTCTTAATATTTTCTATAAGTACTCATAATAATAAAGTCTTTCAAATGCTACATATTGTACAAATCAAGTAAAAATTCAATAATATAAATTTAACCCAAAATTATTAAAATATGCAAGAAAAACTAGAGTAAGATTACTTTCATTAATAAATTTAAGCAAGACTGTGGTTTGCTATATGTCTGGAAAACAGACATTATGTTGTCTATGTAATGTAAAATATTAGTGCTGGTAGACAGATATACCACTGTTGAAAGTAAAACCATTGGACTTAAGGAAATTAAATGCTCAAAAATATAGTGTTTAAAGTGGACTTGGTTGTGCATATTTCAAAATAAAGTTATATCAAATGCCTGCCTCTTAAGTGTTTCTTTTACCTCTGATGCAGTATTTTCCTAACATCTAACAAAGGTTTAATTTCCACTCTCCGTATGCAAAAAGTTGTGTATGTGCCAGCAGTAAAAAGTAGAGATACATCCATTTTCTCTAACTCCAAAATAAAGGTGCCATCCTAAGTCAATGTTCCATCTTCATTTTATGGCTGTAGAAGGAATACACAGCAGTTAAAGTGGGTCTAATATACCCTAGCAAAGCTGACCTACTGTAGTCTTACTCAATTAGATTTGTTCTAGTTTTTATGAGAGTCATGTTTGTTCATTACCTTCTAAAAGTGAGGTGAAATTATATCTTTATTTTAATTAGTAATGCAGTGATCATACAACCATGAAAAATTACCCATATTTGATTATTGCTCATAAATCAGCAACAGAATCTGTCATTAAGGGCCTCTTCCAACCAACGTTACTTACCTCATACAAGGTAAAGTGAGAAAAACTGTCCTTGAATTCAGTCAGTTATGATAAAAAGTGAACAAAAGGACACCATATTTTCAAACTCACTTTAAAACACAGTAGCTCCTCTAACATAACATTATTTTCAATACTGATTGCTAGATCTATTTAGGAAATGAATTTTTGTCTCAATGCTAATTTCAGTATTTTTTAGTTCATGGTCTTATTGAAAAAGGAAAATCAAATTATTGGAAAAATTTATAGAGCTATAAAAAGTTTGAATCCAAAATTACCCAATTCATTGTTGAAAAAAAAAAATGGTCAATTGAAACTCACTCTTTCCACTGGAGAACTGTGATTTTTAGCCATATTACATTTTCTAATAGTTCACTTTTTTTCACATAAAATATCGCCACTAAATCTACTTACTGCTCTGCATATTACAGTTCATGAGTATAACATTATGTTTACCACCATATGCAGTTTTCAAAATCTTTCTAAAGGCAATTTTTGCAGGTTTTAGTACTGACATGTGGGCTGGGAGCCGTACAAATTCCAAATATGTCAGTATACCCATATACAGCTTACAATGTAAAAACTTCATCCCAAAGCCATTATTTACAAAGTATATGTTCATAACAATAGTCCAGGTTTATTTATGCTGAAAACGTGATAGCACCTTGAGTACTGTTGTTTTCTAGCTGAAATTCTGCTTAAATTTAAATATACACATATTTTCTCAAGATTTGCAGTACTTCTTTCAGCCTGCAGCTCAGAATTCTTCCATTCAGAAAACAGTAGCTGGTTTGTTTTGATTAAACCTTTTCCTGAATATCCTTAGAGGCAAAGTATCCATTTCAACCTGTGCCAGAAAGTGTACAGCAGTTAACCCACTGATTATTTAACTTCAATCCCATTATCAGCATTTTCAACATTAGTCTCATTTTGAATTTTACACATTGAAAATTCATAAATTATATTTACTTTCACGTATGCCACTGCTACTATCTTGAATTATTTCAAGTTACGCATTCACTTTTTAAAGGTATTTAATTACTTCTACAATATTCCTACACTTTTTCTAAAAGTTACAAGAATACATAATGAGATTTTTTCTGTGAGTAATGTAATGATGTATGTCTGGATATTCTGAATCAGTGGCTCAAATTTTGCAATAAATATGTGTGGTTTTATCTGCACCTGTGCATGCGTATGAACACTTATAAAACACAGATATAGAGGACCAAATTCTATTTTTGGATTCAAGTCTGAGAGCAAGACTCAAGTTTTGCTGGTATCTGTCTTCTAAATACAATGAGAAAATACAAGTGGCTTTACCTTTGTCACACAGGAAAATGTAATCTCAGCAAGCTCATCTTGTAGAAATAGTGTTAGCTTGGTGGTCTACAGAGAAAAAATAGATTGAAGAGTGATGGTGCTCAGTAGTCAGCTCCCAGTGTGAGGAAGTGTTTTTTCCTCCTACAGTGAGCACTTACTCCATCACACAGCGTGAACACAGTTTCCACTAAAAACAAATGAAAGTGACTCATGACAAACTTATAACTCAGTGTCTTAGGATAATGTTGTAAGGCCTAAGATTAAATCCATTCAGACTAAGGGCAAGGACTTGCAACGCCTATCTTGCCGTTATCAGTTCAAATGGCTCACACCTGTCATTCAGGCTTTCATGGATCAGTCTGAGATTTCCTATTTTTCACATCCATTCTACAGGAAGCTTAAGTGACTACACTGGGATCACAAATTTGACTAAATAATAGGCATCACATTAAAAAAAATAGATGCCAGAACTATTATTTACTTTGTAAATCATGCCACTATTTTTTTAAATAATCAAGTAAACTATTAAATTGCCTCAGCATCAAGTGGCACTAGCCCTTCCCAAGTGTTTTCTGTCTCAACATTTATGTACTGCAGGTATATTCACATTCTTATAATGAAAACAGTAGCAATGATGTCTTTAAAATGAGATTTGGTTCTTATTTTTTTTCAGGTCATTGATCTAAGTATACAAACAATCAGTGTAGGCATCCCTTTTATCTTAAGTAACATAAAGACAAATTGTTCAGTGATGGAGAGATTCTAATACAGCAGCTATGCTTTTCAGACTAATCATTATCTCACAAACAATATGTATGATACAATTTTATCAATCTCACTGAAGTCAATGATAAAGCACACAGTAAATTCAATGAAATCAGAACGTGTTCCCAGGGAATTCATTACATGAATCTTAAGAAGTGGTTTTTCCTTTATAATGCTGTTGAAGAATGAGTCAAACTAAATCCAGTTTGTTAAGGAAAAGTGGCTATTCGAGGTAGAATGAAAATAAATATATTCGGGCAAAAGGACTTAGACAAACAGACTTATTCCTGTTGCTTCCATAGCTGTTCACAAGAAAATCTCTATGGTTGTACTGCATTTTAATTTTCAGTTGCAAAAGGAAAAGGGGGTGATCTTTTTATCCACAAATTAAGTCAAATAGAGTTCAATTTTCAGTTAAAACTCATTCAGTGATGCTGCCATTTCATTAAATACTATTGCTAAAATTTCAGAAATCTGATTACTGAACCCTAAGGAGTCACATAATTTTTAATAATACAAATGTCCCGCGGTAAATGATTCACTTAAATTCCAGCCACGTGAGAACCAAACAAAAAACCAAGCTCCTACAACTCTCTCTTCCCCCGCTTAATCAGAACTAGATTAATTGGCTTCATATTCAGAATGAAATGCAAAATGTTTTGCATTCTTCGTCAAAAATCTAGCTTACTTTTAAAATATGCACACATACTTAAAACCCAAGAAAATCTAACCTCAGTCACAGTACTGCTGGTATGTGCTATAATTCCTCCTTGCACATTCTCAACGGGAACCTTCATAAATAAAAATCAAATGAGTTCTTAAAAATTTACAGAGTTCATATAATGGTAATTAAAACTTCCCTTCTTATAGTTTCTTTCTAACTTTTATCATTCATTTGCTCTTAATTTTTTTTCCGTACTTTCACCTTATATTCAGTGGTAATATATAAAGAATGAAATACTAAGAATTTATGGATCAAAATATACACAACATAAGTACTGCCATATATATATCTCAAGGGGGCCTATAAGGATGCTGGGGAGAGACTCTTCATTAGCGACTGTAGTGAGAGGACAAGGGGTAATGGGTTCAAACTTAAACAGGAAGTTTAGACTGGATAAAAGGAGGGAGTTCTTTACTGTAAGTGTGGTGAGGCACTGGAATGGGTTGCCTAAGGAAATTGTGAATGCGCTATTGCTGGCGGTGTTCAAGCCCCAGTTGGACAGAGCCTTGGGTGGTACAGTTTAGTGGGAGGTGTCCCTGCCCATGGCAAGGGGGTTGGAACTAGACGCTCTTAAGGTCCTTTCCAACCCTAACTATTCTATGATTCTATATTAAGAAACAGAAAGTCTGATCTCAATACCTTATTCAAGTCAAAACTATTTACTTCAGGGATGGGTATACACTTCAAGGTTTTTGCTTAAGTAACAACTAGAGGATTTGGCTTAAAGTAGTGAAACAATGAATTATGCTAATTTCATATTCAGAAATAAATTCAACTCTTAAAAATAATTTATCCACATCAAAATTACTATTCATATATGAAAGTGAATTGGAACAACCATAGGGAAGAAAAATATTACAATTACAATACTAAAACCATTATAAACTTATTCCACCAATCTGACAAGGCTAACATTTATCTTATTAGAAGGTTACTGAGAGAACATTGATTTTTTAAGCAAAGCATTTCATTATGATTTCTGATCTTTTTGAAATTTGCAGGAATTTTGGATACGTGTCTATAGATATAAGTCTTGGATTTGTGATATCTTCACTGTGAAAACACAGACATTTTCTGCAGGTTTCTTTGAATTTTACAATTAATTGCTCTTTCTTGCTCTTCCCAGCACATAGACTAAATGTGCTGGGGCACATTCAGTTCATACACTTAACATGTTGTCACTGCAACTTCATTTTAACTACCAGAAAACAATAAGCAGAAGTCTTTTGTCCACCATCCAAATGCTTAATTTCTCTTTCAATATTGTAATAAACACTTATCTTTAAAAATACAGAGGTTTTCTTTTTCAAAGACAACACAAATGTGTTGGATTTGATAAAAAGGGTTTACACACATTCTTCAAACATGCTGAGTAAAAAGGATAAGAAGCAGAGAAATAAAAATTAACCAGAAAGCTTTAAGATGAACGCCGTAATACTTACAGAATATTACAGGAACACTATAAATTAAATTAATAAATATAAGGAAACTCGTCAACTAAATACATTTCAAAGAAAATATCATTAAAAGTAAAGAAGTAACATTCTAGCAATGCAAATCAGCTCTTCTGAAAGATTGATCTTATGCATATTGGTTTTCCAAACAAAGACAAATATTGATAAAGCCCTCCAGCTGTTTACCCCGTAATAAAAATGAGCATCATAATTTTGTATGACAAGTACAGTCCAAAAATGAACACATTTTTACATTAATAATTATTATCCACTCTTATTTATACTTAACATTCTTTATTTCTTATTTCACTTGTTTGTATTTTACTTCTTTGTCTATTGTTTTTGTTTCCATCTCTGAATTCTCTTAATCCATAAATTTTCTATTTTTATCTTCAGAATCAGCCTATCCCATGCTTTCTTAAACAATTGTCTTGCTATACTTTCCCTCTCCCTTATTCTCCCTCTCCTTTTATATGCCCATTCCTTTTCCTGGTAACTCTATCACATCTTTTCCAACTATATCATCAATTGAAATATACTGCTATCTAGATTTGCAGTTATTTTTGCATAGATTACTGTAGTAAAGATTACCTAAAAAAGAACCAGTGCCAAGCTAGATATATATATATAATGGCAGCTCATAATCTCAATTGACCTTGCACAAGGGTTAGTCAAATGGAAAAAGGAATCAAGTTGAAAAAAACTTCATACCACCAAAAGACTAAAGTAGGAAACTAAATTATAAAAGAAGATGATAAAGCTTGTGCCATTAGTTGTAGTAGGCAACTATCTCCTAGGTGCTGCTGAGATTTTTACATTTATGATCTGCAGTTAATTATGGAGGAATTGTAGTTTAATGCTAAAGCCTGTGAGAACTTTCTGGTAAAATCTTCAGCACTGATGCTACTTCACGAGCGGCATCTGTCCTGTGAATAAACAGATGACTTCACCTTTCTGTGCTGTCAATCTGGCACCTTTCACAAGCTTTGAATTCCTTTTCAATGCAAAAATAAAGATTTCACTGTCAAAACAGGTTTGACCTGACAGATGGATTGAGAGAGATTTCAGAGATGGTGATAGTTCATTGCCCTTCGGCAATCACTATCTCATCTGTGCTGAAACTGAAAGGTACCAGCATGTTTAAAAAAACAAAGCTGTCTTTTATATCAGTCTCAATAATGTCACTGTACCAATCCTGATTTAGTACATTATCATATTGTTTTCCTTATTTTTAATTTATCTACTAATTTCCTTATATATGTCCACAATAGATGAAATGGAAATTTTTCATGTGTGGTCTTCTCTATTGGCTTTTTGAACTATACATATGAAATGTTCTTGTTTATCACTGTTTTTAATGAGGAAATCTATATGCTCTTAATGATAACTAAGATAATTTCTAATTTGCCTGCATAGGTTAAAATCAGTTCAGCTTTTGTTAGTGACATGGTTTAAGGGTATATAGAACACTGCACAAAACAAATAACATAGCACAATACCTGCAAAACCTGCCAGAAAAGAAGCACAAAAAAACTGTGTGTTCTCCTGAGCTCACTTTTGAGTGGGTGCCTGGGGTACACCAGTCTGCTCTTCTTCTAGCATGACATTGTCTGTCAAAAAAGCAAATCAACCAAATGAAAATCTGTATGAGCTCCTGGGGTGATGATTCCCCTTTTGATTCCACTATTTTGTAGGCATACAAAGGAGCAACAGAATCATAAACCCCTCTGGTAGAGACTGAGTAACCATGAGAAAACTTGTTAAACTTTTTATTTAATCTTCCTTACCATGGAGCATGAGGTCAGTTTAAAATATTTATCTTATTTTACTCATGTTCTAGCAAAAAACTTTAAAAAAGTCAAGAAAAAAAAGCAAGCAGTTCCATCCCAAGGGTTCTGGCCAACTCATGATTATATTACAGACAGCAATAAATTTGCCTTGACTTTACACGATCAATAGGCACATATTTATCATCTTGCACTTCTGCTCCTTGAATTTCTTCTCGATTCATTTGCTTTAAGGATGTTTGATGTTGAAACGTAAAGAAAAATTTTGCTTTGAAATTCTACACTCATCAAATCCTTTTATAAAACCTAATATCTTTCTTTATTCTGAATTTTCAATTTTATTATATGAAATATCATTTCAAAAATTAGAAGCTGTAGGAGTTAGAAGTTATGCTGCAGGACACATTTCAGTCATCATCGGGTGTATTTAGTAGAAGTGTTTCCAAGGCCAGAAGGAGTGTCAGGGGCAAAGGAGTTCCTTTCTCTGAAGCATCTAATATTAGCTAAAGAACAGTACTATTTTAGGTGGACCAATGACCTATCCTAGCAGTGTATATAGAATAAGAAACTAAAAATAGTTTTCCTGGTATTTAAATTTAGATATCCTTCATCTTCGTTAGGGACCATAGTGATAGGACAAGGGGTAATGGGTTCAAACATAAATAGGGGAAGTTTAGATTGAATATGAGGAAGAAATTCTTTACTGTAAGGGTGGTGAGGCACTGGAATGCCCAGGGAATTTGTGAATACTCCATTACTGGTGATGTCCAAGGCCAGGTTGGACAGGGCCTTGGGTGGCATGGTTTTGCTGGAGGTGTCCCCTGCCCATGGCAGAGGGGCTGGAACTAGATTATCTTAAGGTCCTTTCCAACCCTAACTATTTTATGATTCTAAATACCATATGACAAAGTAGTTCAAATGTCTTCGCTTAGAATTGAGTGGATTATTTTCTGTGAATAATCTCCTCACCAAAAAACAGAGCTGACTTTATGTTTTGTGATTGGGTTTTTCTTATTTTTTTTTCCTCTGTTGTTTTCTGCTAGCAATATGGTAGATATGCTTTTATATAGACATTAATCATAACACTAGAAATAGCACTGCAGTGATGTAACAGAAGCTTTGGCTACTTGTAACCCACTGAGACAGTAAATCTAAATTCTGTCCTGAAACAACTCTTTAATTTCTACAACAAATCAAAGTCCAGTCACAGCAAGCCTAGTAGTGAAAGACGTAAGGATTCAGAATTATTTACATGGTATGTTCTATTGTGCAAGCCCTGAAATCATTCAAGAAGTGGGAGTTGGAACCCAGAATGGGAGTAACCCCTTGCTGGTGAGTGAAGTAGAGCTACAATGAGAATTTGGGAACATGCTGGATACGATGTCCTTTTAAACTCAATTGCTTCCAACTAAACATCATGTAAAAAATTACAATGCAATCTGTAGGTTACCTACATTTTAAGGGTGGTGATGATGAGTTGTGTATGGATTGCTCTTTGAAATTTAGGCATTATATAAAAGGAAGGATTATAATCGAAGCCCATAAAATAATAAGTGGAGAACAGATTGTATTCATCTTAATTGAAGAACAGAAGAATAGCCAATAAAATTACAACAGTGACAGAAGCAAATGTATCTTTTATTACATGACAGACACTCTGCATCTAGCACTTTCTCTTAAAACAACTAATATAAAATCTCCATAACATTTACAGAACAGTAACATTATCTTATAAACTATAATATTGATGAAATAAACCAGAATAGAAATCAAACTTTGATAATATTAAAGGAAAAATTCCTTCATAAGTAGCACTGAGCTGTCTTGCAGTACATGCTGTGGGTTTGAAACCCATTCTCATGGTTTAAACCCAGCCATAAATCAGTCACAGAGCTTGCTTGCTCACTCCTGCCTTTTCCCTCCTCCCACACTCCTCCTGCCTTTTCCCTCCTCCCACACTCCAGAGGAGATGGGGAGAAGAAAATTGAAAGAATGTAACTCCCACAGGTTGAGATCCGAACAGTCCAGTAACTAAAGTATAACACAAACTACTGCTGCTACCAAAAATAAAAATGACAAGGGAAACAACAAGGGAATACAACCACTCACCACCCATCAACCGATACCAAGTCCAACTCAGCAGTGATCTAGCCCTTCCAGGTCCCTGCCCTCAGTTTTTACATCCCAGGCATGACATGCTGTGGTATGGAATACCTTTTTGGTCAGTCTGGGTCAGGTGTCCTGTCTCTGCTTCCTCCTGGCTTCCCCTCCTCCCTGGCAGAGCATGAGACTCAGAAAGTCCTTGGTTGGACTAAAACACTACTAAGCAGTAACCAAAAACATCGGTGTTATCAGTGCTGCACTAGGCTGAAAGTCAAGAAACACAGCTCTGCACCAGCTACTAAGAAGGAGAAAAATGACTGCTACTGCTGAACCCAGGACACCCATAAAGCTAAGAAAAGCTTTCCAGGGAAGTCATTAGGCAGCTAAATAGTTTATACAAATTAGTTCTCTCTTCTATCTGTGTTTTCTATGAGAAGAGAGTGGTGCAGTTCCTTATACCCAGGTGATAACTAGGACACAGACTCTGAAGGAAGTATTAGGCTGCAAATCTCAGTTTCTCATAGATGATTATGTCAAAGTTTCATGTCAGCAGCTAACTCCAGGAAACTAACAATATTGCCACTATACCCTCTTTATTAGCATCCTCTGCTAGCTGATTTATGCCATGTTCCATGATGAGTCAGCTATTGTGAATCTCATTATACAATGCCCCAAAACTTCCTTATATGTCCTTCCCCAGCAATAGTGGTACTGATTGTAATGGATGGATAGTTTTCACTCCAAAAAAAAATAAATAAAAAAAAATTAAAAAAAAATAAATAAAAAAAACAAACAAAAAAAAAACAAAAAAACAAAAAAAAAAAAACTTCGGCCAATAGTGCTAAGACAGTAACTCATTTAGGAACACAAACCAGCAGCAGGAGCAGGCTAGAGGTAGCAACCGTTTCAGAGGCATTGCTACAGACAGAGTATGGCTAATGCTCAGTCTGTTCCAGCTTCAAAGCTGGATCTATATGTTTTCATGGCTGTGTCACAGCTCCATGCCATCAGATGACACAAGTAATCTTGAAAATACATGTACACCTTGCCCTGGTTTCCTTATGAATGGGGACTGCACACCCTCAGTTTACAGGACAACCAGATGATCAAGACATAATGGATCATAAGTATCCACTATGGATGCAGCATCTCAAGTCAAGCTCGCTCTTCTCAGTGAGCAAAGAAACTATAACAAACAATTCTAAATTTAATTCCAACATATGGTCTCCCAAATTTGTTTTCTTGATTTTCATCTTGCTGCCTAAATCTCTTTCTGAGTCTGTGCCAGAAGTCTTTTCTATGAATCTCATTATATTTGTAGGAGAACAGGAAACCAGGGTTAGAAGACACCTTCAAAGCTCACCTAGTCCAACTCCCCTGCAATGAGCAGAGTCATCTTCAATTAGATTAAATTGCACAGAAGCACATCCATCTGACCTTGAATGTCGCCATGGGTAGCACATCCATCACATCTCTGGGCAACCTGTGCCAGTGTTTTACCACCCCCAGTAGTAAAGATTTTTTTCGCTACATCCAGCCTGCATCTCCCCTCTTTTAGTTTGAAACTATTACCCCTTGTTCTATCACAACAAGTCCTGCTAAAAAGCTGTTCCTCATCTTTCTTATATGCCTTTTTTAAGAACTGAAAGGCCACACTATGGAGTCCCCAGAGTCTTCTCTTCAGGAATGAGTACAGATGTAAAAACAATCAGTAAGGTTTTTTCAGGTTTAAAGCCTATACATATATTTTGACAATTGTCAGCATTTTATTTACATAAGAATGCAAATATTTAAAACATAAAAATTCAATTCAAGCATAAATTAGAATAAATCCTCTATTTTGCCAGTTATTATTTTAATGCTATAATATTTCACAGTTCTGACAAACATCTTTTTTATAAAATACCTGAAACAGATACTAGTGACATCTTTTAAATGTAAATTTTAAATTCATTTTTTAACCTCCTCTTCCCTTTTTTTTTTCTTAGGCCTTCTGGAAGACGTATGTAATATTGCTAAAAAAGAAATAATCGGTATTTGCCAGTTTTGAATTGAAAGTATTACAATGAAGGTACTTCTTTCTCTATGATTTTTAAACAAAAGTAACAATGCTAATATAGTCTTCCTTCCACCCACTGAGCGGTTTCAGCAAGTAGGAAGTATTTATAACATAATAAGGAACTGTATTTAAATGGTAATTCTTTTAGAAGTGCTTCAATGGTTTACCTTCTATATGAGCTATTGTTCCTTACACATGACACATACTGAGGAGCTACCAAGTGATTGCTTCTCATGTGTTCAGCAGTAGGAGTCATTTTTCTTCTTCTTAGTAGCAGGTGCAGTTCTGTGTTTTTGACTTTCGGCTTGGGAACAGCGCTGATAACATCAATGTTTTTAGTTATGGCTTAGAATGTTTAGTCTGGCCAAGGACTTTCTGAGCCTCATGCACTGCCAGGGAGGAGGGGAAGCAGAGACAGGACACCTGAGCCAAACTGACCAAAGAGGTATTCCATACCACAGCACGTCATGCCCAGGATGGAAAACAGAGAGCAGAGACCCAGAAGGGTGGGGGGGTGCACTGCGTGATCAGGCTGGGTATATAGTTGGTGAGCTGGTGTGCTCTTTCCTTGCATTTCTCTTGTATTATTATTGGTGATAGCAGTAGTGATTTATGTTATACCTTATGTACTAAACTGTTCTTATCTCAACCTGTGGGAGTTGCATTCTTTCGATTCTCCTCCTCATCCCTCCGTGACTGGGGGAAAAAAGAGGGGGGTGTGAGTGAGCAAAACTGAGTGAGGGCCTTAAACCATGACATTGCTTTATAAAGTCAAGACACAGATGTATCAATAGTATCAAAAAGAGATTAACCAAGTAGCCAGCCTGAAGCAATGTGTCTTTACGGACTCTTACTGCAACAAAAAAAAATCCCATTACCTAGTATTTTCTAATTTCCTTAGGAGACGAAAAAGAAAAAGGATATATTTAGATCATTCATTTGCATGTTTGAGGCTTTTAACCTTAACTGTAAGGTACAAGAGAAAATAATGAATTTTGGCCTTGTGATAACCCTAAATCCTGCTCATCACAATCTGCATTATCACTGGATATTACAAAGCTGATGCAGTTAAAAAATTGTTATGAGCAGCTGTTAGAGATTTTCTTCATTTCTCTCTCAATGCCATACTTTTTCTCAGTACAAATCCTCCCACAAAACAGCCAGCATGGTTTTATCCAAGTAGTAGCAATAAAATACATGTCAACTTGATGAAACTCTTGTCTTTTACAGTAAAATTTTTAAGAAATGAGAGAAAATTCAATTAAAGCAGCAGGGTCTCTTGTGAAGTACCTAGATACTGCTGTGAAACATCTTGCTGAAGTATTTAGACACTGGCAAATGGTGTGAAATCAAGTCACTTGATTCAAGAAGATTTCCAAAGAGTAGCCACTTCTGCATGCCATAAATCTTCTCCAAATATACATTCCTTATGCGCAAATAAGAGGCTGAAGTGTTACTGTGCACATCACCTTGAATTATCAATATTCAGTAATTAGGTGATTTCATGGACTCATAATCTAGACATCAGTTTTAAAATAGGCTCAACTGATTCTTAAAACAGTCCAATAAAAATAGTTATGATAAAAATTGTATTATTCATGCCTTAGTTATAAAACCAGAGGAGCAAATTTATCTTATAAGCAGCTTTAAATCCAACTCTTAACACTGTAAATCATAATGTGTTTTATAGTTATTCAATAAGCACTTACAAATAAGTAACTAAGTTTATGCAGTCCGCTTTTTAGACTGCAGGTATCTGTGTTTAATTTTATTACTATTCATTTTTTCTGTGGAACTCTAAGTCTTCAGTGAGTTGAGTTTGGAATCAGAAGAACAAGTGATATTATAATGGTATCATGAATTACTCATGTAAGTATCATAAGAAAGACTGGGAAGATACACTAATAAAAGAATATGTAGTTTGCCCTTTTTCCATGAATTTAAGCAGCTCACAATTTCACAAATTTATTTTGTTAAATGATTCTTTATTTGCAATGCAACCAATTACAGTATCAATAAAAGATTTCTTTAAAAGCAGACTTGACTTTTAGAGCAGACTTTTTCTTTTTTCCAAAAGAAAAAAAAAAATAAATGAGGAAAGCTAGCAAGAATTATTACTCACAAATGAAAAGTTTAGCAGGCTGAGCAAAAAAGACAAACACATCAAATTAAAAATGTAATCAAACTATAAATATAAAACATATGTCAACCACAAAGATACCTGTAAAAGCAATCATATTATCATGGCAAATTGTACTACAGAAGGAATGCGACACTGCGCAGGCAATAAAAATAACACTGCTAAAGACAGAAGTGTCTTGGTCTACATAAGATAAAAAAAGCTTTCAAGAAGAAAGGTAAGTTGGAATGTGAGCTTCTCAATATATTATAAACTGTTAGTCTTAATCTTTTAGGAAAATATCATAATAGAAGGTCTCAACAGTATATACAACAGCAAACCCAATGCTTTTGAAGAACCATTGGTCTTCTTGGCCTGAAGGCTCTTCTATGATGACTTACAAAATCGTAATCAAGTAAAGCCATTTCTGATCCAAGAAATATAATATTTTTATTAGATTAATTCCTGTTTAACTAGTATCACATGTTTACTTTATTTGGATCCCTTTTGATTTATTTCATTTCACTGAAACCCCAAACTGAATTTATCGGTGTTGGCAGTCCAATGTCTGGGTTATGGAAGTAGATCCTCCAGTTTGTCTCCAGATCTATTTTATTTCCTATCACAACTGCTGGGTTGCCTTCATACTAGATATCCAATTGGTTATGCAATATGACAGGAAAGATAGAAACCAGAGAAGTTAGTGTCTTTCTTTTGCTTTGGCTTATATTTTAAACTTAAGACAATCTCCCAAAAATTTTAATTCACCTACTTACATGCTATCTTCTTGATGTAAATTTTGTAATAGCTAGTGCTGGTTTACTTACTCTTGGAAGAAGAGTGAGAGCTGTTTGCAGTTGTTAGCTGCTGCAGGAGTTAAATTGCTTGCAAATCCTGGTTAACGGAAACAGGTAATTATATTCACTTCTTAGCCTCCAATCCATGAGAAAGTAACAGTTTCAGAATAAGCTGAGCCCTTTTGTGTACTTTAGAAGATTAGTGTTTTAGGGGAAAAAAAAAAAAAAAAAAAGAAACAAAATTATCTAGTGTCTTGATAGATGCACTTACAAAGGATGCGTGCCAGACTAATGAAATCACCAACACTGGACCTCTCCATCCACTGCATCCACTGTTTCAGATGACTGCATTCATGAAGAATCTATAAGAAGTAGATCCCGATGAGGCATTGTAGTCTATCCTACAAGAATAAGGTATATTTTCACAAGAACTGGAGAAATATTTTAAAACTAAAAGTTAAAACTTTCAACAGAACAACTGGTTATAAGTGTGTACATGAATAATTTTAGGCTGGAAATCACGTTTCTAAGCACTAGATTAATGAAAATCAGGAATCAAAGGAACAGAGCAAAAAGCAAAATATTTTTTTTAATATGAAGCTTGTTCATTTCACAGAAAGCATTCCCATGACATGGTTTTATATGACAGCAGAGAACTGGTAACACTTGTCAGCATCATTCAGCAGCTGAATGTCTTCCCACTTACTTTGGCTCAGAGAAGCCCATTCCTGAGACTTTCATTTCACACAGAGAAAAAGCAATATCTCCCAGGGGTTCTGTCCATGCACCCTACTGAGTCTCACCAATCTAATAAATACTTAGAGAATTATGTATTTAAAAACTTAGATAATTATTTTGTTAAACATTTTTAGTAATGCATAAGAAAAATATATATGAAAATCAATATGGAATAATATATATGAATAAAATTATAATATATAAATACACTTCAAAATTCCTTCCAACAGTATTTTTGCAAGAGTTTTCTGCTTTAGAAAAGACATTCATGACCAAAGAACTTAATATACTTAATTTAGTTAAATGTGAGTTTTAGAAATAGTGGTTTAAACCACTAAAATAATCACATCCTTTAGAAGAAACCCTAGGTGGCTTACGTCTATGCATGACCTTACTAAAGAGCATCAGATGGTTCCTAAATTTTGGAGAAACAATAGCATTTTGCTCAATAGATATGTCTGCTCAATACACAGAAAATATGTAAGAAAGATCCATAGAAAACTCTGAAATACTATGGTGTATAATACTGGAATCTGCAAATCAGAAGGTGCATTTTGTCAGACATAACTATTTTTCTCCATTCATAGTATCATACTTAAAGAATTACATGACTGAAACTAGATTTGGCACAGGTGAGAAAACAACGATTTTTCCAGAGGTAAGTTGCTTAACTATGGCTTCGCTCTCTGCCAAATTCCTCTGCCCACAAATTTTCAGAATTATTTCCAAATTCAGGAAATATTTGCATAATGGTGGACAGAAATACTTGACTTTACCTTCAACTGGACAAAAGACTGAGTATTTTCTTTAGAATCTAGTGTTTGTACAATCACCCAAGTATCTGGCTAGATCAGTATAATATCTATACACTGTATTTTTCCACAGTCATTCGGAAGCCTTGGATAGATTATACCATCTTAACTTTTGCTAAATATATCACTTCTGTGACTCCCTATTCTGTGATGCATGACAATCCAGTTCCAGACAATTCAAGATGATAACCACTTCACATAGGCTAAATTTCACTTTACTACTACCCAATTATAGCATTTGTATAAAAATCAAGGAGCTTCAAGAATTGCTAATAGAATTTCAAAACCAGCAGAAAGCAAATTATTCATTTATCAGCTGCATTTAAGTTCAACATTATACTCAGATCCATGAATTAATCCGCATATATTTTCATATCAGACAGTGTCTAAATGCCAGCATTGCAAGAGGTTGAAAGACAGTTCCACCTCCTAAGTTACCAAGCATTATGAATATCGCAACTTTCCTGCTTGATGGTATTGAAATCATCATCATTAAATATTGAATAATTTATAAATATAATGCATTCTGATTGTATAGTTCTTTTAATTAGCTGAAGTTGTCACCTAATTTCATCACTGCTAGAAACTTGTTCACAATATTGATTACATTATTTCCATCTTAGAGAATAACCAAGGCTTTCATCAAAAATAAAATACATGCGTACTACTCATAAGCCCAGTATCAAAACCAATGACTTAATCCTTTTATGAGATCTAATACTGTAACACAACTCAAAAATATTAAAGAAAAACTTAGCATTGAACTAAAAAAGAGCTATAAGAAGTGTTATATGGTGACATAATGATGCCCCAAACAATGGCAAAAATATAAATATATTAGTAAAATAACAAACATGATACAAAGAAAAAAGATGCATGTGACAACCAGAAATAAATAAAATATTTCCCCAAAACAGTCAACCAATTCACATAACACGAGAGAATCACAACAGATCTAAGAAAAAAAATGTTGTGTTTAACAGCCAGTCTACAAGGTAATTCCCAAGTGTGGCTGCTTTAGGATGCACGCAAGCACCTAGGTAAATTCTGCAGCATGTAAACTCTCTTGCTATCCCTGTTAACTACTACTGAATTTCAGTTACTGATTGTAAAAGGAAATAATATCAATTGTTCTGTCATTTTTTATTGGATTTGTGCTTATTTCTTCATATTATAAAATTCCATACCCTAACATCTATTCTTCTGGTACTTAAATTTAAATAAATAAATATATACATTAGTCACTTATGCACTACTGAGAGGAAGTTTGATAAGAACATATCAACTAAACCATCTTTTCCAGCATCAAACCTACATGAAGTCTTTCATTCTCATTAGTTAATTTAAATGAGCAATCAGAAATCATGCACTGTCAGTTAATCAGCCATTAAAAATAATAACTGAGGAACTGAGTGTGAAGTGTAAAAATTAAGTTGAAGAAAAAAGAGAGCTTAGAAGGAAAAGTGACATTTTGCCCTATGTAACTTAAACAGCTCTGGAAGAAGGGTAAAAATTATTGATACTTTTGTTTTCTTCATACCAACATGAAAACAGCAATAGTGAAGGTCTTTTGAAAATGCACAAATGCTATCTTTCCAATATTTCAGATATATATTTATTAAGTAATCAGTTTGGACTAGTCAACAACACAAAGGTCAGGAAGACCTCAACATAAATGCCAATTACAGCAACATTCAAGACACAGAAACAGTCATTCACCACAAATTAGAAATAATAATGCTTAAAATGGTAACAAAGAACAAACAGCAAAGGTTAAATTACAGCCAAAGACAGGATTTTTTTTTTTTAAATAATGTCATTGCTGTGGTATGCGAGATGAAAAATGAAAGATGGTCTACTAAATGCAGGAAACTAATTAAAATCCTGAATTCCATTTCTGCTTAGTGTGTTCACTCTGAACCTGTATAGCCTACCATAATATCAGCAAATTTGCCAGTGAACAGTAGGTTAAAATGTTGTGCTTTGCAGCAGTGGTCAGCGTTCACCTACAATGATTTTATGTGCCTCATTTAAAAGGTAAATTTCTCTAGTCTTCCTCTGCAGTCAAGAGAGAGAAAACTGTTAACTCCAGAAAGACCAATTAATTGCTCATGGTTAAATATTCTCCATGAGGAAGTGTTTCTATTAAAGGTATTATCCATTGTTACAGTACATACATATTCCCTTTCACCCAAGCCAGAGCCATTTCATAGTACTGCAACAGCTCTACAACAGGTAGGCTATCATCCCACCTCCTCCACACACAGTGCCATTCTAGCGTACACCAAAATATGAGAACAACTCAGGACATATAAGGGCTTCTGGAAGAAGTCCACTTCAAGTATGGTAATCCGTATTTCTCAATTGAAACAAGACTGACTGAAAATGCACAAATTTTCAACGTGAGCTGCTAAACTTCAGGGCAGATAAACTGACGATAACGTAACAGAGATTTGCCATCTCCAGAGAGAAGGGGAGATGTATCTCTTCTTAGTAATACTGGTAATCATCACTTAAACATTATGATGTAGGGACAAGGATTCTAGCACATTTTCCAAGCCATTCACATCTCAAACACTTTGAAGTGTAAATGAGGCTTTACACCAATTAAGCAATACAGACCAGTATCACATTTGACACTTCAGGGAGGTAACAGTGCATATTAAAACCTGTAGTCCAGGAGGAATATATGCCTCAAAGAAGACCTTTTACAAATGCTAATCAGGCTCTATAATCACTGTAAAGAAGTTCAGATCATATCCAGTAAGGAGATTAGCATTTAACATCCTGTTTTATAGGCATATGGCTGTGTTTGATATATATATGTATGTGCCATTAAACGTAAAAAGTAACCTGCATGCACAGAGGCATGAGTTTCAGAGCTGCCAGACAAGCACTTAAAATTGAGGAGAGACAAATGAAGGAATTGACTCCATAAAGGTTGAAATTACTGTTAGAAAGACAAACTATCTGTTTCTAGGCAAAAGCTATGTCCAGTTTAACCCAGTGAATTCTAAGACGTGACTTCTATAATGTAGTCCCTGCGGGCTGAAGACTCTCAAAGCTATCCAAACTGCTTGAACCCTAATCACAAGAAACATTTTTACTGACCAAATCCCTAGTTTACAGGATTATGGGAAAAGGATAACTTCTGTTCTCTGGAGGCATGTAAAAACGATTGTCATGACTATTATGTATACTCTTGGGATTACTAATTCACCTAAAATTGGCACTTTCTTGAATTACCATGAGCCACCATGAACTACTTGGATCACCAAGTGGTTTAATACACCACCATTTGCACTGTTGTGAACAATATCTGCTTCATCCAGGGCTGTTAGAAGCAGCATTCTTGATTTAAGCAATCCACTTTCTATATAGGCCAATTCATTAGAAATTTTGTAATTGATAAAACTGTAGGAGTACTGTATGCACACTGAAAGCTTATTTGACATCCTAAACTGACAAAACAAAGAGAAGCATAGGCCTTTCTGAATATATCTTAACCCTGACAGTGGAATTGAGACTACTGAGCTCTCTTTGAAGTTGCTGCCACAGTCAGAAACTTCAGGGACAGCTTGGGAACTATAAAAACAGGCCCTGACTGAAGGAACTAGGAGTGGCTGCCCACTGTTAGGCTGAAGCTTTAGGAAAAAAAATGCTCATTCTAAATGGCTAGATAATTTGGTAGAGCTATCCAAATGTGGAAGGCTAGCAGATAATAACACTGCTGAGAGGGTCTAACGATGTCTCAAGTGCAGTGCTAATTAATATGCCCTGCTTCCCAAGAGCGGGGAAAGTCAGTGTGCGGGCTGAAATTATTCAGCTAGAGAAGTTCCAAGGAAGATCTCATAATACTAGCAGACAAATCACTACAGAAAAATAAACCAGTGGAGAAAGGAAAAGATAATGAAAATGTGCAGGCTATGGTTCTTTCCAAAACGTGCTAGGCCTATGTACTCTGCTCTGAAAAAAGGACATACTCAAAGGACATCTGTACTGCATCTGGTTGGGATAGAGTTAATTTATTTCATAGCAGCCTGTATGGTGCTATATTTTAGATAGGTGAGCAAAGCAGTACCAATAACACAACAGTGTTTTAGCTATTGTTTAACAGTCTTTGCACAGCATCGAGGCCTCCTCTGTTTCTCACATAAATGGATAGGCTAGGGGTGGGCAAAAAACTGGGAGGGGACATAGCCAGGACAGCTAACCCAGACTCACTAAAAGGATTTTCCATACTATATAATGTCATGCTCAACAATAAAACCTAGAAAAGAGTTTTTCAAAGGCAATAGTTGCTGGGGATGGCTGGACATTGGCCTGTTGGTGGCAAGTGATGGCTTTTGTGTCACTTGAAGGGTTTTTGCTGTTTGAGGAGGATGTACATTAAACTGTCTTTATCTCGACCCGTAAGTTGTATTTTTTTTTCCCCTCAGTTTTGCCCATCTGGCTGTCTAAACCAGTCAGATTAGAAATGATACAGGAAAAACACTTGGTGGTTTGAGAGATAACCTAATAGAAGCAACCTTCTTTCTTCCTCCCGATATCTCAGGGATAGGATATGCTCCTCCTTGCATCAATATTCTTACAGAGAGGGTATGAAAATGGTTTGTTAATACATTCATCCTCCCTGAAATGCTACCCTGCAACACTAACCTGTGCAGACAGGCAATCACCTGATGTGCAGGCTCCAAGGCCAATGTTTAATAAAAACAGGATCCCTCTGAAAGACAGCACAAACATTCAGCAAGATCACGTTTCTTACAGGAGCCTTGTAGACGTTAACTAATGGTATACCTCTCTTATTGTCTTGAGTTATGGTTGAATGAGCTGCAATTAAGAGAGGGTGGTCTTAGCTACCCTGTAACAGAACTCACAGTCTATTATTCAGCAACAAACCTGTATGCCCTTTGGCAACACATACCTAAACATGATCTCTTTAAAAGAACTTCTACCAGTGTAAAAGGATAAAGAGCAAACAGCCAGAATGCACTATGCAATTTTAACTGTGAATCTAACCCTTGTGGCTTTATAAAAAATACAAATTAGCTTCCCAATTTAATTGAAATTTATACTACCTGCATGAAAACTTAGTTCAAGTTCCAAGAGTAACCTTTTTATTTAAATTTTTAAGAAAGAGAGAGAATAACAGTCCTGATGTTGGACAAACAACAGAGAGAATACATTATCTAGGGGTTTTCCATTAAGAAAATTAGCACTCAATTTAAATCCTATTATGGAACCAGATTTTTTAACCATGAGAAAAACTCTTATAATGTTTTAAGCTTACCAGTTGCAGAGTATGAGATTGCACAAAAATTTATAGAACGAGGAAGCTGAGTAAAATAACCACCAGGCTAATTCTGACTGAACTAATAAAAAAAACTGAGATCCAGTAGACAATGTGTATGATAAGCAGACAAGTTAATCACTGTGTGTCATAAGAAAAGCTATGAACCTTCACTATTTAGACTGAGTGTTGTCATTTGTAAGGATGTACCTAACCACAGAAGATCCATATTCTTTTAACTCTCAGAGCCATCCAGCATCCAAGCCATGCTACTAAAAGAACTGAGATTTCAGTTCTGAAACTGGTTCATATGTATTGTCCACCTTCTACAAAATCACAGTAAGGCAAGCCACAGTTGATTCTAATGTCTTCTGTATGGACCAACATTGAATTAAAGAGCTCTGGCATCCTTCTGTAAGATTTCTCAGTGCTTACTTTAACTTCTAAGTCCTCTTTCAGTGTAGAGAGTAAATGTAAAGATCTGAAAAAAAATATAAGAACAAGCCTCTTGAAAGTCAGTGGGAAAGTGATTTCTCTCATAAAGCCATGTTACTTTGAAAAGCATGCAGATTTCTAAAATCCAGAATCAGACTCCAAGTTTGAGCTTTCTATACCTAGAAAATAACACAATCAGTTGCAAAGTTGCACAATCAGTCCTCAAAACTTCTTTTGGAATAGTCTTTTACTCATCTGGAGGTGAACTTCCAGGATTCCAGAGTCTATGTATAGGAGCTAAAAGTATCATAAAAACAGGCAAGGAGAATTTTGAGGCTGATGAAAGTAGCCTATGTCTGTAACAGGTTGTGTTGGCTCAGGAGATCTCAGAAAAAAATTCAGAGCCAACCTATATTCACACATAAAATCTCAGCTGCCTAATCACTGCCATCTAGTGCTCTTTCAGATACCCATGGAATGTGAGACACGCAACATGGGCTGCTACAGGACTTCTTGAGCCTCATGTCACTTTGGAGCAGCAGCTGGAGAACAGGTAGGATACACTAGAGGATTTCAAACAGCAGTGGATGCCTATAAGAATCTCATCTAGAAGTCTATACAGACAGAAATAACAAACTGTTCTGATAAAATATTCAGAATATGGAAAGATGTCTCAATGGCAAAATAGATGAAAGGTTTATATAACAGAAAACACAGAAAAGCAGCTTAATTAATCCAGATGACTAAGGGAAAATGAAAGGGAAGTACATGCCATACCTCTTTTGAAGTAGCATAACTCAGGAGCAAGTCGAATGCTCAGGGCATGTTCAAACTGCAATCTCTACTGCCTGTGTATAAGAGAATCATGACAAGTAATGTGAATGTACTAAAACTGCTTGCATCTAAGAGGCAGTGGTAGATGACTGAGGCAAGGCACTTGGAAGAGATGCCTGGGCTTGACCACAAATTCAACATCAGACTCAAGAAAAAATCATTGTGATCTAGCCATGATGCTGCGAATAAAAGATGGAAACTAAGTAGCATATTCTTCTTTTTTATACTAGATGCGTAACATATGGAGGAGATGAAAAATAAATGCATCCCTACAGCAGCTGCTGAGGCTAAAAGCTCCAGCAATTGCACTTATGTACATTCTCTCAAAATACAAATAAATTGTCTGAGACAAACAGAAGATGATGTAGCCTAAACTTTGGTCGTTTTTCAATGTTTCACAAACTACTCATTAAAAAAAACCAAACAGAATATGTTAACATGGTCGTAAAAATCACATTCTAAAGTAAAAATGAATTTAAGAGGAAAGCCCAGTCAGTATTTAAGGCCTTGAACAGCAGGTTCTACATAAAGCAAGAGAGAGAGCGCTATATTTAAAGAACAAAACATGCTGAATTTATAAAATAGTTTCTACAAACAGGAAAGAAAAATTTACTCTAGTAAATAATGTGCTATCACTGTGCAGTTCTGAACTCTTGAGAGTTGTTATCAATATGAAAGCAGATAGCATATCACTTTCTAAATAAATATAGGCCTTGAGAGATACATTGCAAAACAGCATAACAAAGTTTGGCGTAACAAATTCTTATTTGTTGCTTTAAGGAACATTGCCACTGCCAGATAAACATTTTCAGCATATGGGTAGATCTGAATGGAACAGTTACATAGACCAAAAGAGAGTATTGAGTCAAGATTTCTGGGTCACAAGTGCTTTCCCAAAGACTCTCTGAAGTGTAAAGATCCTGATCTTTTAATAATTAGGGGAAAGGTCCTAAACATAAAAGAAATTTTTTTATCTCTGTCTTGAAATGAAGATTTCTAAGCACAAAAGAAATACACTTCCATTAACATCTTTGGAAATTAAGAGTTTTATCTAAATAGGTAGAACTCAGGTTTTTTTTCACTTCACTTTATTTCTCTGGTGATACATTACAAGCTCACCATGTGAATTACCCAATTTTTTACCCTGCAAAGTCCTGTGATAAATGTGACAGTGGTTTAACAAGATTCAATCGTAAAGTACACTTGATTATTTAGTGGGTAGAGGACAGGATCACACAAAACTGTCAAGGAGATCCTCTCATTGAGTCATGAGGTTCAGAAAGGACCCCTTGCTTTCTAAACTCCTTTTCAGAAAGGAATCTCAGACTTAGTCACAGGCTCATTTAATGTCTTAAGGATTATGTATGTGCAATCAATCCTTTAAATCACTTAGCCAGATTTCAAAGTTTATCATGCTATTAACTATCAAGAATCTGTTGCAGCAAGGCACCTCTCAACCTCTAAGAGTGACCTTGAGAAGTCCCTGCTCAAGGGGAGACCCTGTTCTGCAGCCCACTGCTATGCAGGAGAGCTCAACAGGCCCTGGGCTGTCCACTATTTATGGAGTAAGATAACTAACTCATAGTCAGGTTTGCATAACAAATGCAGAAGTTAGACTATCACAAAACAGGTTTAAGTCAGTCCTTTACTAGCAGTAAGATTATGGGGAAGGGGTGTGGGGGGGGGTGTCACATTGCTTAGATTAGCCCTTAACTATTGTGTTATTATCTGTCTCCTCCAAAATCCACTTGGAGTCGAATGCAGCTATCACAACCAGACACAGCTATTATGACCAGTGGTGGATGCCAGTTCAGCAGAGTTACAAGGAATCAAAGGTCAGGTGATGGGGTTGAGAAAGCACACTGTCATAGTATGATGCAATTGCATATTAGCTGAACTTATGATTCCAGCTGCCTGGAAATATGAGCTCAGTTCATGTATGATTGTCTATACTGTGGCCACATCCATAGGAGAAAATCGAATTTACATTTTAAGGAGTGCTAACTCAGAAGCTTGAAAAAAAGCTTTTGATAATGGGCTGCTCTTCATGTATTCCATATATAATCAAACAGTAGAGCATCATAATCTGATGCATGCTATGTAAATGATACATGAATAAGTGATAAACTGCCAGACTGAGCAATTTTACTAGCCATATTAAGTTGTCGATCGTTTCTCTTACCTGTGAACAATTCCTAAATTAAAACATTCTTTTTTCCTTAATTAGGGCAAGCTTTTCAGATTAAACCTCCCTATAAGAAATTTCACAGGTGACTTGATCATCTCTGCATTAGGGAAAACAGTACCAAGATGCAAAGAATGTAATTTTATTTAGTAAAGAAAGTAATAAACCCCCATAAGACAAATCTAATTAATTTGATGAAATTATGTAACCTGGATCATTATTAGTACTGCCAGTTAGATTTCAATAGCTCATTTTAAACCTCAGCCTATTTCATTAAAATTTAAAACTCATTCATAAAAATGTAGGATCGTATCCTTAATATGCCTGTCTGGCATGATAGATGAGTCAACAGTGAAACACATAGTCTTGCAGACTTCAGCTACATTTTCTTCATGTTGTCCAAAGTTCTCATGGTTCCTAGCAGAAATAAGGTGCAGCTCATTAAAACAGATAGCAAAGCAACTGTTTTCTTTATTGAAATCCACATTACATATTGTGTCCAGTTCTGGGCTCCTCAGTACAACAGAGACATGGGCTCACTGGAACAAGGCCAGCAAAGGGTCACAAAGATGAGGAAGGCGTTGGAGTGTATATAAGATTGTAAGAAGTAATAATTGCTCAGTGTGGAGAAGTGAGGACTCAGAGGGATCTTACCAGTATGTATAAATTCCTGACTGAGGGAGTAAAGTAAGCAGACTCTCTGCGGTGATATCTAGACCTAAGACAACGGGTACAAACTGAAAGACAGGAAATGCAACTTAAATATAAGAAAAAAAATGTTTACAGTGAAGGTGGTCAAAGAACTGAACTGTTTGCCCAGAAAGATTTCACAGTCTCTATTCTTGGAGCTATTCAGAACCTGACTGGATACGGTGCTGAGCAACTTCTCTAGTTGATCATCCAGGGTTTAAACTGTTGAGACTCCAGTCTCAACAATTGCACCATTCTGTGTGATTTTGTATCCGTGACAAATTACCTAAACCCATATCTTGTTTTCCAATTTTACCTCTTCTTTGCTCTCTTCTTTCTTCTATTTTTCTTCCCCTTTCAACATAACCTTCTCCTAAATCCAGATTTCACTAAATCAAAGAAAAATACTTAGATTGTTTTCATCTTCTATGTTAAATACTATAATCTCCTTACCAAAACCTCCATTTTGTCATTAAAAAAACCTCAACTGGTAAAGACATCTTCCTTAGTCCCAAGCGTTACACATCATTTCCGTTCAAAACTCTTCCCTTCTTACCATTACTTTACAAAGTTTTTCTATTATGCTTTCTAAAGATGATCCATAAATCTCAATCCGTTCAAACATTAAAATACTTCCCTTTCCTTCATCACTATTAACACCAATCTTGATATATAATTTTCACTCATATTTCATTAATTTTTACTCATTAAATCACAGAATCATAGAATCATAGAATAGTTAGGGTTGGAAAGGACCTTAAGACCATCTACTTCCAACCCCTCTGCCAGGGGCAGGGACACCTCCCACTAAACCATGCCACTCCAGGCTATTTTCAACCCGGCCTTGAACACCCTTTTTCACTCTTTCGATACTGCAACTCAACTGAAAATTCCTTACAATTTCACCTATTACATTCATACATTACATTCACCTATTACTTTTCACCTATTATATTCACCTATTACACAACAAAGTTACATGTTTACCTCACATGTAAACATTTCCAGCTACTTTGTACTACTTATAATTGTTATCAAGTGTTCAGTCTTATCCCCAGTCTCTCGCTGAAAACAATGATGAAACTTAGAACCTGAAACAACTGGTAAGTATATAAAAAGAAACTTCTAAGTCCAGCATTTTGCAAGCAGGTTACTGTGTCTTGTAACGTTAAAAAGGGATTGTACAGACAGCTGCATTTTCAAGCTTAAAGCTAAAAAAAATCGTCTGTTTTAAAAAGGTTTTTGCAATCTAGCCATTGTGCACTGTCATGCAAATCTGCTCTAAAATTCTTTAGGAAGTATCTTCTGTGTCTTCTGCAACAACAAAATAACTTTTAATAAATCATCTATTTATATTAAACAGGAATCTGAAGCTGCTTCTGTGTATCATTATGGATCTAGCGTAATTTAGACTGAATAAAAATAAATTATTAATTTAGCTATTCTTTATGCAGCTAGGATTAAAATGCTGAATAGAGAACAGTTTTCTTCCCTACTTCATTTTAATGTATGATATAATATACTTTGTTGTTTCAAGACCAAGGGAACATATTTTAATCACCTGCGTATTATGTAAGTGGCATAATACGATTTTCTATACAGGTAAAATACTGTGGCAAGCAAAATGCTTTCCAGGAACTTGTGTATAAGTTCTGCAAACAAAAACCACATAACAAGCAAACAAAGAAAAAAAAAAAAAAAAAAAGAACAACAAAAAAAAGTCAACCAAAAGAACCAAAAACCCCACAAAAGCAAAAAAAAAAAAATAAAAAAAAAGAAAAACAAAAACAAGGAAAAAAAGGGGGGGGAAGTCCTAGCAGTGTGTCAAGTTTCAGCCGAGGGCAAATATTTGTCTGCACGCCACTTTAAGCCATCCTGAAATATTAAGGGCTGCATTCGGAAGAAGTTTGGGGCCATCTAGTGGAACTTCCCGTAAAAGCATGTAAAGCCTAGGGATGATGTACGTGGAACCATGCATTCGGTTTGCCAGAAAAGGCGGAACCATCTTCTTTTTTAGCAGTTTTTTTCCTCAGGGCAATTTGACACAACATTTGTTGGTTGAGTTTAAGAAAAAAATAACCATCCAAAGAATTTACTGCTCACGCAAAGTGCAAAACTGCAGAATGATCCTCTGAGGGTTGTGAGGAAAATATATTGTATAGTGTAAGGTATGGCAGCCACAGGAATTAATACAAGACCTAAAAATTTTTCTTCCTCTCTAAATTTTGTTATTTTAATTTTCCAATGAAAAATATACAGTGCTCAAGAATTACTCAATCAAACAAATACTTCCTTTCCTTGAAGAAGCAATTCATATCATATGTCAGACAGATTTTTCAATTTCATTTTTCAGCCTTAGCTCTTGACTTTGATGTTGGAATCATGTGTGATTGCTTCATCACAGAAAAAAAAATATTTCAACATTAACCTATGCCTCATCTGCACTCTGAGAATTACCTGAGGTTTGTTTCTTTTTCCTGGGTGCTATTTATGTTATTTGCTTTAACCTTTCTATAAGATTTATTACTATTATTTCAAAGTTCTCCACAAGACAGCTCCAGATAAGATCATAAAAATCTCTGGATTTAACAGTCTACTTATATACAGAGGGAATATATACCATCATCAGTGTTGTCTTCATGCATAGAGCTAATTCTGCAGTTGTCAGAGTCCAGGTCTACTCAGTTTCAGTTAATGATGAGAACACATTTGTTTTTCCTGAGCTTCTCCTATAACAGACAAGTTTTTAGGTGGAGATAATAGAAAAGGTCATATAAAAAGAGCTTAATTAAAGGATGACCCTGCAAAATCTGTAGTCACTTTTAATCCCTCTGGGTTTGCAACTTGTTAGAATTACCTACATGTACACACTGTCACACCAATAGCTTGTATTATTAGGAGCTGAGCTGAAATCAAATTAAAACTTAGACAAGAAACTTTCATAAACTTCTACTAATATCCCTTTCTCTAATTATACTATTTTGAATGCTCATTCTGTAAGTAATAGCTTCTCCATTAAATAAGTCCCAAGAGGCATGGAGAAACAAAGTATTGTTATCTTTTCTCTTTCCTATCCAGTACTTTACTACCCCATTCTAGCATAGTTAAACTATTATGGTCTTGCTTTGTAGAAAGTATCACAACTCCAAAGAAGGTGACATTGCCTGAATTTTTTTATATACATTGCTTGAGTAATGGAACTTGTTGGTAAGGACCATAGCCTTAGTACACTACTCCATTTGCCCCAGCAGGGTGACCAAAGGCACATAGTACAGAAACCAATTTGGTATTAGGCTTCATTAGCTGCTCAAAGAAATTAATTGCTCAAAGAAATTAATTGCTCAAACTCTCTATTCGTAACACTCCACTGTTTTAAAGATCTCTGTGATGCTTTGTGATTCTGAGGTATTTTTTTTCTAAATAACTCTTGGATTAAGTGTCATTTTACCACATTATCTATGATGTATGCACATTGCAACATATAACTTTTCTAAATACTATATAACATTTTTTCTTCATATTTCACTAACATAAAACAACTATGCATAGCAATGCATCATCATTCTCTTCCTTAAGAGTACTTTGGAAAAATTCAGCCTACTGTCATACCATACAAATATAGTTTAAATTCACAGTTTCTAAATCAAGATAGAAACTGGCTGTTTCAAATCACACCTGGTTAACCAGAGTTTCGCTACACGCATTCAGCTTTTAACCAAACATAACATTTCGGAATCTGTATATACTGTTAGAATAGAAAAATTAAAACCAAAATTGGATGTCTGATTTATGACATACTTGATATCATGTGGCTTATTATAGATAAATTGCCATCTGGAAGGCGCACAGATAATGCTATTGGGTCAATCTGTAGAAGAAATAAATCATACATCATTAGCTGATGCAAGATGTTTAAATATTTTGTTTTCAGAAGCATTCCTTAAATATAAACACTAGTCCTCGTTTCAAATACTGTCTTTGTTCAGTGAGATATGTTAACTTGTCAGTATTTTGGAAAATCGGTCATATTTGAGGAATCCCAAGGTTTTCACTGTTTCATGTCTTCTATCCTCAAAAACCTGTGTCATGCTCATTCACCATTTATCCAAAACACTCTCTGCTCTGAAGTGGCTGACACAGTTTAATCAACCAAAGAAGTCTCTGTCAAATGGCCTGATAAGCTGTCTCCCTGAGAAAATATGCTGCCACCAGAGCATCTCCAATACTTGCTAAGCCAAAAAGTGAAAAATGTAGACTTGAAATCAGAAATAATTTCCCACACAGAAATCCAAACCAGAATAAACAACTAAATATTTATATTAAGTAGGCCAGTAACTCTAAAACCTGTTTTCTCTATCTACTGGAAAGCAAACAAACAAACAAAAGCATTGCTAGCAGCATCTTATTTTGTGCTATATGAAGCCCTGTCACCATTAATGGTACTGCAGTGATTCTCAACTTTTCTGTAACTTTAATCTATTCATTCAAATGAATTCATGTATGATGACGAGGACCCAGTAGGAAAAAAAGATTTGCTACTAGTGTAATGGCAAAGGTAGGAAAGCATGAGTCTTTTCTCCAGCATAACCTGTCATTAGAGGCAAAGTGCTCAAGTGCTACATGAGGAAAAATAAAAAAGGTGCAAGGAATCAGTGAGACTGAGATCTTCACTGATGGATTCTATCTGCAAATGTGTAAGGCAAGGAATTGGTTAGACACAAAAATCTACCATCTCAACATTCATGTTGTGTTTAGCCTTGAGTCACCTTCACTAGCTTTATCTATGTTAATAAGGTAAAAAGGTTCTGGGACTGGACAGCACAAAGCACAAATATTCAGTGAGACAGGACATATACCCAGTCCTTTGGACTCTGCCTTCTCTGCAGAGGGAAAAGGCTGGGTGAAGTACAGAACAGACTCAGTGCATATATAAAACAGACTTATTCTGTTTGTGCACACAGTGTTCAGGGCTTCTCACAGTCTTAAAATAACCCACCATTTGGTTTATTTAAATTCTAAGAAAAGCCATTTGAACTACTGAGAACCTATATGGAGAATTCGAATGGGACTTCAGTAGGATACAGCCTTCCATTTTGTCTGTCATGTCTCTGGCAATAACAGGCTAGAATAGCAGTAAATACAGCAGAAATGTGGCAATGAAAATGTAAATGTTGCAGGTAAAACTGCCAAAATGGTTAATAAGTTTAACATCACTTTATCTGTATAAATATTGCCTCAAAAACTCCCTATAGTAGGTGGATTACATACAATTAAAACTCACTGTTTTCAAAATAAGCAATTAGAAAAATGGCTATATGTATTCTGTGTGACCAAGCTTTTACTAGTTTTAAGATTATGATCTATGAACTTTGCATTCTAATTCTGAGGGTGGTCAAACTTTGGAACTGGTTTTCTAGATAGATTGTAGAGTCTCCATTCTTGGGGACATTCAGAGTTTGACTGGATATGACACCGAGCAACCTGCTTTAGCTGACCCCACTGTGGGTAGGGGTTTAGACTAGATGACTTCCAGGGGTCCACTCCAACATCAAGAATTCCGTGGCTCTGTGTTCAATCACTAAATGTCATCTATAGCCTACACTGTCTGAATTTGTACTTGTACAGCTTGCAGCAAAATATGGAAAAGAGCAATAATTACTCTTAATTCCTAAAAATATGGAAAATATTTATTGCCAATAAAGTGATGTTTATATAGCTACACAGTCAAAAGAAAGCTGTAACAAACTTCAAGAATAACATTACATTTGTATCCAAATTTTCACATCATGAATTTCAGGTAAATTGATATTATTATAATATCACATTCTTCCCTGAAATAGCATATTTTACCTGTTAAACATAAATTATAGAAGCTCACAGTAATGAATATTTTTTCATATTAATTTATACAGGTGGTATTCATAATTAAACACCATCATTTCTTTCCTTTTCCCTTAAGGTTTTTTAATTCCTATTTCAGTATAACTGAAGATATGTAGATAAAACTTGCTCATTTGTATCCAAATGGAAGAGACAATCTAAAAATACTTTGGCCTCACCGCAAAATCTTTCAATAAGTATTAAAACAGACCCCAAAAAAGGATATGCGTACCATCACTTCAACTTACCAGAACTGGAAACTAAATGTTACACATTGTCTCCATCACAGAATTCAAATTCCCATCAAGCGTAGGGGTTCCCATGTTTGAAGGCTTCTGACTAGGAATTGCATGCAGAAAGCCAGCAGGAGATGTTAGCCACATGAAACTGCATGAAATAATTTACTGAGACAAGGAGAGAGAATGCTCCAATCAGCCCTCAATCCTGAGCCCAAAGCTCTCCATGAAGACTGCCATACATCTTCTCATGCCTGTAGCTAGTGACTGCACCAACCATCTCCAATGCAGTAGCCTAATGACTAACATACTTGAACAGAAACACTATGGTTTAAGTTACGGTCCACAAGTTATTTTTGTGATGTTTGCTCTGATATATTGTATTTGCATTTATGTGTAAGTATATAGAACAGGATTTTTGTGGCTGGATTTACTCTACACTTACAGTATAGATTTCTCTAAGTGGTCAATTAAAATCTGAGATTTGGAATGATTTTGGCTGTTGATCCATGGAGATAAAATCATAGAAAAATACAACAGTTAGGGTTGGAAAGGACATTAAGATCATCTAGTCTCAACCCCCCTGCCATAGGCAGGGACACCTCACGCTAAACCATACCACCCAAGGCTCTGTCCAACATAGCCTCAAACACCACCAGCAATGGAGCATTCACAACTTCCCTGGGCAACCCATTCCAGTGCCTCACCACCCTTACAGTAAAGAACTTCTTCCTTATATCCAATCTAAACCTCCCCTGTTTAAGTTTGAACCCATTACCCCTTGTCCTATCACTAGAGTCCCTAATGAAGAGTCCATCCCCAGTGTCCCTATAGCCCCCCTTCAGACACTGGAAGGCTGCTAGGAAGTCTCCATGCAGCCTTCTCTTCTCCAGGCTGAACAGCCCCAGCTTTCTCAGCCTATCTTCATACAGAAGGTGCTTCAGTCCCCTGATCATCCTCATGGCCCTCCTCTGGACTAGTTCCAAGAGTTCCATGTCCTTTTTATGTTGAAGACACCAGAACAGTACACAATACTCCAAATGAGGTCTCACAAGAGAAGAGTGGCAGGATCACTTCCTTTGACCTGCTGGTCACGCTCCTCTTGATGCAGCCCCAGATACGGTTGGCTTTCTGGGCTGCGAGCTCACACTGGAGCCAGCTCATGTTCAGCTTCACATCAACCAACATCCCCAAGTCCTTCTCCACAGGGCTGCTCTGAATCTCTTCTTTGCCCAATCTGTATGTGTGCCTGGGACTTCTCCGACCCAGGTGGAGGACCTTGCGCTTTGCATCATCCCACCTCACAAGCATGTTAATATCCCTCTGGATGGCATTCCTTCCCTTCAGCACACCAACCAAGCCACACAGCTTGGTGTCATCAGCAGACTTGCTGAGGGCACACTCGATCCCACTGTCTAAATCACCGACAACGATGTTGAAAAAGACCAGAACTCACTGAACTCTTTTCAAGTATGAGTCAAATTATTACAGTTGTCTAAGTACTGGAAAACTCCTCAATAAAAATTATCCAATTTGTTGCTTCATTCTGTCTCCTTCGAGTGTCATTTAAAGAATACTGCTTTTTGTAACCTGATTGATATTCAGTATATTACCTGAATTCTTTTGTTGTCTCCTATCTGTCTTTCTGTAGTGAGAAAACTGATCTTGCTTAAATTCTGGTCTGTGCTTCTATGCTCTTCTCTCATCTAAATACAGGCAGATATTTATACTGTAATAAACAGAACATTTTTTCCCCCAATATCTCATGTCATAGCTAGATTGCAAGTTGCATCAAGCAAAGTATGCCCTACATTAAAAAAAGCTGAATTTTACCTTCAATACCAAAGTATTATAAATTCACAATAACCGTGCTGACTTCAATATGACTCTTATATATCTGAATGTTGTAGAATAGTTTACCTAAATAAAGAAACCTATCAGAGATGAGGCAAATTCTTCAATTGCTTCTTAAAGAGAGACAGTCAAAAGGAGGAGTCCAAAGACAGTTTTGTGCCATTATTTACCCTGCAATGAAAGAAAATGTTAATTGAAGGATAAACCATCTCATTTGATTCACAAAAATCATTTTCAACCATATTGTTACACCAGAGGTTTGATTAGAGATTAGTACCTTTCAGGAGGTTTTATTATGGCAGTAATAAGCCAGCAATTTAATTAAATCTCTAATCCAAAATCAGAAAGCTTTGTAATCATAATCAAGCTTGTAAAAGTTTTTTTGCCCACTGGAAGAACAGACACAGGTCAGAGGAAATACATCTTAGAAAGTATCTGAGCACTTTACTAGCATGTTCATTGTAAAACCTTCTTTACAGTAATTTTCACAGGTGCGAATGAGAGAAAATACAATGCAAAATAAGGTACTTTGTTTCCAGAAATATATTATCTGCTGCTGTACTTGGTGTAATGAAAACCTTATATATCTTATCACATCATCATGTAAAAGACAAAAACACAAACACAAAGTTGTTTTTTTTTTGTTTGTTTTTAGTTTTGGAGCTTATCAGAAATTTCTCAGCAGCAGCCAGAAAATAATGGATTTGACAGGATCAAAGCATTCACAGGAATATGAAAATTCTGTTGCAACCTTTGAGGGAAACATAATTTTTGGCCACTCTGGCCCCCACCTATCTCTTGGGCACTTGGCTGCTAAAGCCCTTTATCTAGCCAGTCCCTGCACTGCTTAATCTCTCAAGCTCTTTGGGGGTTTCATAAGCAGTCTGGTTGGCAGAGTTCTCAGCCACAATCCAAGCTCATAAAGGAGGTAGTAAGGCTTACCAGTTCCCTGGGCAGCTGGAAATCAAGATAGTACAACAAGGATGAACTCTCTCGAGCTACTGCCTCACTCTGCAGCCAGCTGGCTCCAGCAAGCCACAGACAACACTACACATGCTACCTCAAGAGTCTCCCAGGCTGTCTGAGCTGTAACCAGTTCCTTAATAATGCTGCTCTCTGAACATTTCCAGTAGCTTCCTTTCTGAGCTCTTCATTTTCTAGGCCACAGCACTTTCCAGAAGCTCTTTTTCTAGGGAGCTGGTAAAGCCAGAGGTTCGAGATGGGTGAAAATTTGAAAAATGCATTTGATTTTATCTCTTCATTCTGCTATAAATTCTATCTCACACTGGCGGTATGTGCTTCTCAGCTTTTGTTCCAGCGTTGCATTTGTTTTTTTAAATGCAAAAAAAAAAGTCATCACAAGGGTTTTCCATTTGTCTGGCCAACTGGAGGCTGGCTTTGATCTTGATAATCATCAGATTTCATTGATTCTCTCATTTTCACTTCACAATTCTCAAAGGATATGCTTACACTTCAAAATATAATTAGCTGCTTTCCTAGTCCGAAGAATAAGAATCCTGCTGAAATGTTGCAATTATCTCTGACAAAGGGGGATGCAGAAGCAAGAATATAAATATGGTTTAAATAATTAGCACATCTTTTCTGAAGTTTGCTCCCCACTGTCTGCTTAGTATGACAGTTGAAGTAAGTAGTGAAGGAATAGAGGTTAAATGCTCATAAACTTTCTCACCAGCTAGCATTTCAAAGATTTTGAGTGTTCCATTGGTCATAATTTCTGTATTTTATTGGTCCACCATCTAGAGACATTCATTATGCCTTTATGTACTTAATGGCTGGATTTTCTTCAGGGAACTTTTGCTTCTTGCTATATCTGATAGCAACTAGAGATTCTGAGCTTGTTATGGAGCTCCAAGATTACACATAAGAGACAGCCTATTTTACCTCTGCTCATAGCAAAGATGCAGATTTCGACCCATCTCACCTGGACAGTTGAGAACCAAGAACAAAGTTGAACATGAGTAAAAATAATTCCTAAAATTTATGGAGCAATAGCCAACTTTTGTGTAACACTAGCATGAAACCAGACACATGAACTACATGTTTGTTTATGCGCATCATTACTTTTCCTCTCGTTCACCACACTGGATTTGTTTTTTATAGCATGCAAACTCTCCAGTCTTGGGCAAACTGAGCATCAGCCTATTTAATCTTTAATAGATTTTCTGATGGAGCAAAGAGCTCACTTGTGGTAAACAATATCATTTTAAAAGAAGAAACTGGAAATATAATAGTTTGTGAAAACTTGTGTGTCAAATAAAAAAAAATAATATGCGCCTACACATCAGCTTCCATCTATAACCAAGCACTTTATCCTTTAATAAAGAAAATAAGATCACCTCTCTGCACTCTGTATTCTTGATCTATAAACGTAAACTACTCCTAAAACATTAATGAAAAAGAAAAGCTCCATGAAATCAGTTTACGGAGGAAATGTTAATGTCCGCCAGTGCACATGCATAGCTGTATGTGAAGTTAGCCTTGCTTGAAGCAGAGGCTTGGACTGAATGACCTGCAAAGGTAATCCAACCACTGTGATTCTGCATCCTGTTGTCAAGGATACACAGCACACAGTATGTCTGCCATAGTGTCATGATTTAACACCAGCTGGCAATTAATCATGGGCCTGCTCCATAATCTTGCCAGGCACTAAGGTGAGACTGACTGGACTGTGGTTCCCCAGGTCTTCCTTTTTATCCCTTTTTAGAAATGGGAGTTGTGTTTCCTCATTTCCAGTCAGGGAGAACTTCACCAGACAGCTACTATTTCTCAAAAATGTTGGATAGCGGCTTAGCCACTTCATTAACCAGTCTCTTAGAACCCACGAGTGCATCTCATCACATCCCAGGGACTTGCATACCTGCAGGTTCCTTAGATGGTATTAAACTTGATCTCCTACATTCTCATGATCCCCACCTTTGCCTTCTGCAACTTGGGTCATGGGGCTGCAGCGCTTGCCAGTGAAGACTGAGGCAAAGAACATTTTTGTGTGCCTCAGCCTTCTCCTTATCCCAGGTACCCACATCTCTCATTTCCTTCCAGAGATCGCCCACATTTTCCTTAGTCTTCCTTTTCTCACTGACATACCTATAGAAGCTTTCCCTGTTGCCTTTGATGTCCTTAGCCAGATTTAATTCTATCAGGGCTTTAGCTTTCCTAACCTGATCTATGGCTGCTTGGACAATTTCCCTATATTCCTTCTAGCATACCTGTTCTTTCTTCAGCCCTCTATAGGGTTCCTTTTTTGAGCTGGAGTTTCTCCAGGAGCTCCTTTTCAGTGACACAGACCTCCTGGTGCCCTTGCCTGATTTCCTCTTGTTTTGGGATGCATCACTCCTGAGCCTGGAGGAGGTGATCCTTGAATATTAATCAGTTTTCTTGGACTTCTCTTCCCTCCAGGGCTTTATCCCATGGTACTCTACCAAGCAGATCCCTGAAGAGGCCAAAGTCTGCTCTACTGAAGTCCAGCATAGTGAGCTTGCTGTGGACCCTCCCTGCTGCCCTGAGGATCTCAAGCTCCACCATTTCATGGTTACTGCAGCCAAGGCTGTCTTTGAGCTTTGCATTGCCCACTAACCCCTCCCTGTTACTGAGAACAAGGTCCAGCATAGTACCTCTTTTCATTGGCTCCTCTATCACTTGGGGAAGGAAGTTATTATCAATACATTTCTGGAACCTTCTGGATAGCTTATGCCCTGCTGTATGTTTCTCTCCAATAGATATCAGGTTGGTTGGAGTCCTCCATGAGGATTAGGGTTTATTAATGTGAGGTTGCTTCTATCTGTCTATAGCTGGCCTCATCTGTTCTATCTTCGTGGTTGAGACCTCTGTAGCAGACCCCACAATGTGACATACAGCATCTTCTGTGAAGGGATATCTTCCCTTCACACTTGATGGAAGTTGCCTCCAGAGGCTGAGGGCTTGTGTCCGTTTTCCAATTGCCTTGTAAATTCTCCCTTCTCTTGAAAATTATTCCAACTTCTTGGATTCCCTGCCCGCTACTAGCCCAATAATCCCAGCATCGGAGCAGCTAAGTGATAATGTACTCACCCGGATAATGGCTGAAATAATTTCACATATCCCACAGCTCACTCAGGGATGGGGATTGAAAGGTTACCTCCTGTTCTGCCTCTTCATCTTGTTCTTGTGTTATTTCTACTTTGTCCTCCTCTACTAAAGGAACTGTCTTTCATGTCTATTTCTTCTTGTGTATAGAAGTAGTTGCACTGTCCATTATGGTTGAAGTTTGAATAGCTACTGTACTTGTCCCTTGGGGTGGTGTAGCAGCTGTGCTTGGACCTGGAGTAGCTGCACTGTCCATTACCATTGAAGTTTGAGTAGCTACTGTACTTGTCCCTGGGGGTGGTGTAACTGGTGTACTTCGAGCTGGGGCAGCCGCACCATCCACTGCTCCACCTTCAGATTTAGGAACACTTTTTTCCCTTTCAAGGTGCTGGATGGTGTTGAATAGGGCTCTGTAAGCATAGGCAAGACCCAGCACATTGCTATGATTTGTCTTTCTCTGGTGTGACCAGAGTGAGAACACACCTCATTTAAATGTTTTACTAATTTTTCTGGATTTTGCAGTTGTTCAGTGGTGAAATCCCAAAGCACTGGATGGGCCCACCGGCCTAGATACTTGTCCATACTAACCCACTGCTACGTGTGACTGTTCAGCCTCTGGGAAAACCTCTTGATCCTCCTATATCATTGTCTAACGCTAGACAAGGCCCAAACCTGATTCTGCATAAGTCTCGGGATCAGCCAAAATGGTTGTGGGTAAATCACACTCTGTATGCATGCCAACATGGTTATCCCCATCACAATCAGCAGGCAGGGTACTTAAAGGCCATTCAAAACATTCAAAATTCTTAAAGATGCTGTAAACAGTCGGGGGGGGGGGAGGCTAGGAGCATAAAAGAATGTCTCCTTCACAGGTTGACCACCTGGGGGTGAAAAGATATGTGTAATTGCTAAACACTTCTATTATATACCTCCCAAAGTATAGAGGTGGTGACCACACTGGGAACAAAAGCCAGGTCAGTTTCATGATCGCTGAGTCTATTGTATTACAAGTTATTCCAATAAAGTACAATGAAACAAGAACCTGAACCCAAAATCCATGTCTGAAAAATGTTAAGATAACAAATACTGGCTGTAAGTAAAGTACCACATGCTGAAACTGTGAGATCCAGAGCAACAATTTTGAGAGCCAATAAATCAGCATTGTGACAAGTGACTATTAATCCTGTTGGTATCTCAACCCTTTGTGCCCCATGTTGGGTGCCAAAAAGAACTGTCATGGTTTAAAGCCATAACTCATGCAGTTTATGCACTCACTCCCCCCCCTTTCTTCCCCCCCACCCCCTCCCCCCCACTCTGGGAGGAGGAATGGGGAGAAGAATCGAAGAATGTAACTACCACAGGTTGAGATAAGAACAGTCCAGTAACTAAGGTATAACATAAATCACTGCTGTTATCACCAATAATAATAATGACAAGGGAAATACAAGGGAAGAGAATACAACTGTTTACCACCCAATGACCAATCTGTGAACTAACTCTTCCGGGTCCCTGCCCCCAGTTTTTACATCCTGGGCATGATGTGCTGTGGCATGGAATACCTCTTTGGTCAGTTTTGGTCAGGTGCCCTGTCCCTGCTTTCTCTCAGCTTCCTCTCCTCCCTGGCAGAGCATGAGATTCAGAAAGTCCTTGGTCAGACCAAAATATTGCTAAGCAATAACTGAAAACATCTGGGCTATCAGCACTGTTCCCAGGCAGAAAGTCAAAAACACAGCGCTGCACCAGCTACCAAGAAGGGGAAAAATGACTGTTATTGCTTAACCCAGGACAATAGGAGCAACTGATAACAGCATGGGTTGGTCCTCTGGCTCAGCTGCATCACCTATCACCAGGGTCTGAGTAGCTGCAGTGTCTGTCACAGGGATTGGAGCAGTGCAAACAGTTGCTTAATCCTAAACAATACCTGAACCACATTCATGGTTCCTAGCATTAGGACAATGCTGGCTTCAACATCTCAAGAATATGAAAACTTTTCAAAATTCTCAAATGTTTTTGTAATTAGCCTGGAAGAGAAGGAGAAGATGCGGGAAAATGTCTCCACCGTAGGCTGGCTCTCAGAAAAGGTAAAAGGTGTCATTATTAATAATTTCCAATAGATGGCTCCCGAAGTCTAGAAGTGACAGCAATGCTGAGTACAAATCCCAGATTAGTTTCCCGACGGGCAATTCTAGCAGATCATAAACCACTGTTAACAAAGTACAATAAAATTATAGTCTTAGCCCAAGTCCCCAGCAGATAAACATCACCACAGGGAACATATACAGCTAGTGAGGTGTTACACAACTCAACCATGAGAACATGCGCAGCTCTGAGAACAAATAAATCAACATTTTGACCAGTGACTATTCAACTAATGTAATGAATTCTCATTAAAAAAAAAAAAAATTGTTTTAACGTTCTTTAAACAAATCTGTTGTTGTTTCAACCCTTTCTGCTCCAAGTTAGGTGTCAAAAAGGACTGTCGTGGTTTAATCCCAGCCAGCAACTAAGTACCATGCAGCTGCTTACTCACTCCCACCCACCCAGTGGGATGGGGAGGAGAATCAGAAATAGGTAAAACCTGTGGGTTGAGATAAGAACAATTGAATAATAAGACAAGGGATGCACAATGCAGTTGCTCACTGCTTGCTGACCCAGCCTGACCTGATCAGCAATCTGGGCCTTCTGGGTAACTTCCCCCAGTTTATATACTGGGCATGACGAGCTGTGGTATGGAATTTTCTTTCAACTAGTTTGAGTTAGGTATCCTGTTTCTGCTTCCTCCCAGCTTCCAGTGCTCTCATCACTTGCAGATCAAGAGAGACTGAAATGTCCTTGATCAGGGTAAGTACTATTGAGCAACAACTAAACCACCAGTGTATATCAGCATTGTTCTCAGGCTAAATCCCAAACACCAGCACTATACCAGGTACTAGGAAAAAAATTAACTCTATCCCAACTGATACCAAGATGCATCTCAAAACTAGCCTGCTTGAGAGCTTCTGTAGTGGGACCATTGCAAGAACAAGGGGGTGAAACGGGCTCTGACCTCCAGACTGCATGATGGGCTGGGAAGAATGTTACCAGTAAGGCTCTTCCTCTCATTTCTCTGACAGAAACTGCCATCATTATCCCAGCAGCAAGAGCCTTGTCCACACCTCATGTGGATGTCCACACCTCAGTCATCCCATTTCAGTGTATCAATCCCGTCCCCTGCAAAAAGAGAATTGCGTTAATATGCAAGGTGTGACCAGGAGCAGGTGAAGTGCAGCAGCCTGTACCATTTTACCTCTTCTGCTAAGTGGTGGCAGCCTCTGTCAGAAAAATAGGGCAGGCAGGAGAAGTGACATTTGGAATAGCTGTAGCTATACCTGTCAGAGCCTTTTCAAAGGTTTTTGAATGTATATAGAAAGGGAAATTTCTAGCCTGCGGTCCCAAATCTGCATGCATGTTTTCTCATGGTCATCAACTTCTGTATGTGTAATTCTTATTTCTAATATATTCAGTATTTCACATGACATTTCAAGCAGTTCAGTGACAAGATACTCATCTGCCTCTAACAGCGGCAAACTCTCCTTTCTCTGGCAGGTACCAGCTAGTTTGATTTCTCTCCCTTTTAATTTATAAATAATCCATTAATGCAGCATGAAAACAATTTTTAAATTACAACTGACTTCAAAAAATAGTCTCTCCTCCTTCATGCAAATGATGTAAGCATGTGGTATCATAACATAAAGCAATTCAGCAGGATATTTTTCATCTTTTTACTAATAAGCTCTATTTATAACACATACCTATTTACTCCAAAGATACTCAAAATCACAGATTATGTTACTGATCTGCATTTATGGTAAAGTGTAGGGAGGAAAGGAGAGGGTTTTGCCAAACAAAAAGTAACTTCTTTTTTATGACCTCTGCTGTAGACTGTCTGTGCCCACCCTCAGAAGACAAGAACCTAATTTTAAAATTTTCAAAAGACTCAATATATATTTCAATTTATGATATTAGTAGAATTTCAACCCATACATCTGCTGAAACTCCTGAACCACTACTTTTAAGAAAGAACTTTCATTAAAGCAAAAGACTATCCTAAAGGGCCTTGGGGTTTATTCTGATCTTTATCACAGGCTTGCAGTGATACGGTTCATAAATCTGATTATTTCTTTTTTGCCTTAGTTTCTCCCACATGTAAAATTATATCATTACCTAATGTGCAGAGTTGTTGAGAACCTTAATTTTTATAGTCTGTAAAGCACCATTTGATCTTCTCCTGTATCTTAACATGCTAACTCATTCAGATATAGAAAGACAGATAAATACTGTGTTTTTTCTGATTATCTTCTGATAAAGATAGTTGGAGTCATGCTCAATACAAGTGTTTTGGAACACTCCTTGAAATATTTTTAAGATTCCTTTGAAATTAATTTAGACAACAAATATGTAAGTTATCACAATTAATTATAGTAGAAATACATTATATTTCTGTGAAATGTAATTTAGCCTCCCAAAATTATTCAGAAAACTTAAAAAAAATTACCTTATGCCTGTTTCCACTCCACTGTCTGACAGAGATAGTCTGCTAAGAGACCAAAGTTAGGATAATATTATGGAGATCCTGACATAAAGTCACACATACAAGCAGCACAAAATCCCTGGACTTAATATCGATTCTTAAAGTCCAAACATGAACAGTTTATGTTTCCTTATTTTGGAGTGGTACTGTATGTGTGTGGGTGTAATTCTTTTTACAGTGTAAACACATATGACTATTTATATCTTAACGTTATAGAAGTTAGCCTAACATGCTCGCAGCAAGATTTCATTTGGGGCATATTTTCCTGGCTGTCTTTGGCCGGCGTTGCACTGTGCCAGGAGCATAGCACAGCAGCAGCACTTGCGTTACTAGTCACAGGAGACTCACCCCGTTATTACTTGATTTGCCCTTGGTGCTGAGCCAGCCCAAAGGTGCCTGAGCTACAAACAAGAGCTGCAAGGGATTTGGATGAAAAAATCAACAAGTTCCTCACAGTACTGTAAGTCAGAGTAATTGTGCATCCTTTATGCTGGGCATGCATGGATATGCGGCCAGATCAGCATGCAGCTGACTGAGAAGACTCAAAATCTTTTCTTTCACACTTCTGCTTCACACTCATTATCAAGCACTGTCTGTGCCACAATACACTCTGCCAGGAAAAGAAGTCACAGCACCGTGGCAGCACAGACATATATAGGCCTGGAAGGGACCAGAAGAAACCATATAGCCCAGTGGCTTTCAAGGGGTGAGATGTGACAGTCACAACAATTTCTTAGAGGCATTTTGTGTTCTCGGGCACCACTACTGGAAGTGTCAATTAAGAGGCAAGCAGAAGACAGCAGCAGCATAGGCTGGTGTGGGGAGGACAGGACGGCAGCAAAAGGGAAAGAACAGGGGTTGGAAGGCAGGCAGGGGAGTAGCAGCAAGAGTCAGAAGTGGTGGGGCACAGAAGAGGCAACAGCAGCAGTAGGGAAGTGAACAGTGATAATAATGATGATGGTGATAACAATAGTAATAATAATACCACTGCTTCATTAGAAAATCTGTTTTAGAGCTTACCTGTCCTTTCTATTAGATTTTTCCAGATACCCAAACCAAATCTTGCTGGCTTCACATTTGCCTACTTTTTTTACGCTGTGTCATCAGTGTAAAAAGATGAAAATTATTAGTTATCATCTCCTTTATAAAGACACTTTTCATCTTGCACCATACACTTCCTTACTTAACTCTTTTCTAGATTAACTGGAGCTCTTTGGCTTGCTTTACAGGTCACATTTTCCAGCTGTTGAACAGTTTTGTTTCTTCATCATTGGATTCCCAACATGTTGTCTATAGTCACTGCTCAGAAGTGAGCCCAGTATTCCAGTTAAAACACCACCTACAGAAGGGAAAAAAAAAACTCTCTCCCATGTTTTTTATATATGAATACATCTCAGAATTAAATGTCTTGATAAACTATCAGATCTTCAAATCTTTTGCAATTTAGGACTCACTTTAAACCTAAAACCACCCAATCTTTTCTGCCTTTTACAAATTTTGGGGCAGTTGCTCACTTTTTCTTACGTACAATACTTTCCCTTTCTATTACTGTATTTCATTAGTTGATATCAGGCAATCAATTTTAAACATGATCTTGTCTCCCATGGTTCTTGAAATGCTCCTTGCTGTCTTATTACACCATTCAAAACATCAGTATAAACATTAAGTAGAAATGTGTTTAAGATAAACCTCACAGAACTCTGACTTGAAATGCCTTCTCATTTTTACCCCAAAAAGCTGATGTTTCTTTGGCTGTAGTTTTTTTAAGCAGTGCACTCACTTTCTGGGAATTAACCACAGTTATTCCCTACTTGGTATGGGAGTGTCAAAAAACACCACATCTGATTGGTTTTCTACAACTACCAGATCAGCAAATCAAAACAATAAAGGTGGATTTGACATGATCAAAACGATAAAGGTGGATTTGACATGATGTGTTCTTGATAAATTCACAATCACTGCCTCCATTGCTTAATTATGTACTCAGTGCCTTTTCTTAATTTGTTTCAACATTTGCTCTGTCATCCCAGTTACGCTGCTCAATATGTTACTTTCTTTTTCTCTAAATACAGGCACTATGTGAAAGCTTTCCTGGGCTCTGAGACCTCTTGATCCTCCATAAACATCTGAAGACAACCATTAATAGTCCAGCAATTGCTTTGGCAACTTTCTTAAGTATTCTGCAGCAAATTTCACCTGACCCTGCTGACTAGAACATTTCTAACTCATCTAAATATTCTTTAACCTGCCCTTTCCCTCTTCTGGCCTGTCATTCTCTTTCCCTGTTAAAATTAATTGCACCAAAGATCTGATTGCAATTAACCTTGAGATAGTAAATCTTCCAGCCTTTCCTATTTCATTACAGCAGACAAAAGCTTTTTCCATCAAATTAAGAAGAAATATATAGTCTATATAGTAGCAGTACCTCAGTAAAGCATTTTCAAGGTGCACAACCAGGCATTTGTCCTCTGCTTAATCTAAATACAGTTGTGCTCTCTAATGATGCTGCTGGATTTGCAGGCCTGACCTCTCTCTCTACTGGTTAGCACTGACTGTTGTGCCAGAACCACATGATGCCTCCGTACCCTTCCCCAGTGGCATTTTTCCCCAGCAGACACTTAGAAAGGCAGAGATACACAGTGGTGCTCCCCAGAGCTCAGTACCGGAGCCAGTTCTGTTTAGTATCTTTATCTATCATCTGGATGAGGAGATTCAAACACCAAGTTGCACGGAAGTGGTGATCTATTTGAGGGTAGGAAGGCCCTATAGAGAGCTCTGAACAAACTGGATCAATGGGCTGAGGTCAGATGTATAAGGTTCAACAGGGCTGAGCGCTGGGTCCACCACAGCAGTCCCATGCAGTGCTTCAGGCTTGGGGAAGAGTGGCTGGAAAGCTGCTGGAGGAAAAGGACCTCAGGGTGTTAGTAAATGGCCCCTGAACATGAGCCAGCTTGTGCCCAGGCAGCCAGGAAGGCCAGTGGCATCCTAGCCTATATCAGCAATAGTGTGGCCAGCAGGGCCAGGACACTGATCATGACACTGTACTTAGCACTGGTGAGGCGGCACCTCGAATCCTGTGGTCAGTTCTGGGCCCTTCATGGCAAGAAAGACATTGAGGTGGTGGAGCGGGCCCAGCACCTCTATGGAGGCAATGAAGCTGGTAAAGGGTCTGGAGAATAAGTCTTACGAGGAAGATCTGAGGGAACTGAGGTTGTTTAGTCTGGAGAAGGCTAAGAAGCAACCTGGTTGCTCTCTACAGCTACCTGACAGGAGGTTGTAGTGAAGTGCAGGTCAGTCTCCCAAGTAACAAGCAACAGGACAAGAGGTAACGGCCTCAAGCTGTGCCAGGGGAGGTTTAGATTGGATATTAAGGAACATTTCTTCACTGAAAGAGTTGTCAAGAGTTGGAACAGGCTGCCCAGGGAAATGGTCGAGTCCCTGGTTAAATGGTTAAATACCAACTCTGAAGTCATTTAAAAGACGTGTAGATGTGGTGGACATAGCCATGCTAGGTTAACAGTGGACTTAATGATCTTAAAGGTCTTTTCCAAGCTAAGAAACTCTATGATTTTATGATTTTTTGCAGAATATGCTTCCTCTGGCAGCCTAAACCCTTTCAGAAAAGCTATCAAACCCAGATTTTGTTTCACGAAAAAAGGCAGAACATTTTGTCTCTTCTGCCTTAAAAAAAAGCTGTTTATGTTATAAATAGCTCAGAACATACCCTTTACTCAGGAAAGGCTCCTTGGGGTCTTCCTGTCTGAAAGAGAAACAGCACCATGCTTACAATGCCTTCTCACATGAGCACATCATAACTCTTTCAGAGGTATTTTGGGCAGTGTTCTCCTTTTCTTTTCACATCAGCCATCTTGTCTTGAGAGCTTTAGGCTTGCCCTCAGATCTTCCCATCTCCCCATGTGAGTTGTTCTTGCACTGCCTGTGCAAAAGGAACCTTTCTCTTTTTCCTCAGTCTCCTACCTCACAGATTCAGATGAAAGGATGAGGACCAGTTTAAAAAAACCCAGTGCTGTCCTAGATACAGCTGGATTACTGAGAGATGTTTGATTTTACATTTATAAGCAGGAAGTCAATAACCTTTTATAACACATTCAGTATGGTGTGTACCCATCTGGTTATAGAGCACACCCACAGTACTTCACCGTTGAGCTTTCTTACAGCTGAAACTAGTCAAGCAAGACACTCTTTGCATGGAAATCACTGAAAAGGTCTCTGCCATGGCTGTGCTTGTGCTTTCTTCTTCCTGCTGCACATTGTCTCTCCTGGAGGTGCTATTTATTGCTTTGCAGCACAGAGTAGGAAATGCACGTATCACAAGTGGCAGGAAAGGAATTAAAAATGCCAGGCAACCATTATTCTCTCTCATGCAAGAAAGAGAGGTAAGAAGAAATTCAGCTTGCCTCTAACATAGTGATCACAACTGCCAGTTTGAGAAGGGGAAAAAAGAGAGCTATTTTCTACAGGCAGAGCATTGATTTTTTTTCCTGAGTGTGACTCATGAGTCAGTACCACACTGAGCTGCGTGATAGAAGGGGCATCTGGATCCACCATGTGACAAGAAGTCACCCATGGCAGGTCATGCTCTTCTAGTGGAGATCATACCTCCTTCACAACCTCATATAGCTTCTCTTCATAGCCTCACATGACAAGCACGGGTAATCAGCAAAGGAAACATCTGAGCGGCAGCTCTATACAATAGGGAATTGAGGGTGAAGCTCCTGAGATTTGATTGGGGGTGGAAGATCCTAAGATTTGATGGGTGGGATTTATCTAATCAGACAGAAATATCTGCATTTAGCTTGTCACCTTGGTCTCACCTTGGGGCAATGGAAAGAAATAAGGAGTCAGAACAAGGAACATTCCCATCCCAATTTAGACATCTAAAATAGGACAGATGATTCATACCTGGAATGCACTTATTTCTCCCCACAGACTGTAAAGAGAGGCAGTGTGATAGCTCAGATGCAGATATCTACAGTGCTGATGCTTAAAACTAATGGAGATAGCTCCCATCCAACAAATCTGAGCCAAGAGTACTGGCTAATCAGAAGCAGTCAGGGGAACAAAGGGATCTGGATGCCCGCATTCAGAAGTCTCCATTTAGGTGCTGGGCTATGTGCATGGAGCGTAAACTCTCACAGCCAGCAGAAAAATCCTGTGGAAGCTGTTGGTGGTAATTAGCAGGAGGCTAAACTGATCATCATGATGGCCTTAATTCAGCTGCTTCACACAGAGGCACCTAGTGCTCCCTGAGGCACCCCAAGACATCTCAGACATTCAGCAAATTTATCCATTGTCATCTGTTCAAGGCACACCAGGATTTGACTTCAGCTAGAGAAAGCATCTAATGAGGCTTGGCTGTCCATGGTAGTGGTGTTCCCAGCGCAGTAAACCCTACACACTGCCACTCACGACAGCTGAACTGTCCTCTATTTAGGAGACTGGCAACGAAAAAAGGGATTGAGAAAATGCAAAAGAACCTGCAAGAATAAACTCAGAAACAGTATCTAATTTGAAGAAACCGTTTTCAAAAATTTGTTCATGGCAATTAAAGGTAAAACAGGCTCAAAAACAAAACCAAACTCCACAAAAGTAAGGAACTGACCAGTTAATTATGCCCCATGATCACTTTCCTTCTACCCTTTTTACATGAACTATTACTTTTTTTCGTTTCTTGGCTAAGTTCATACATAATGCTTTAGTTAATATTGATTTCCACTGTGTTTGCCTTAGATTTCTTTTAATTTTCATTACATACCTATCAATAAACCTGGTCTGCATAATCATTATCATACTCCTGAAGATCTTTAAAAATTTCATTGCAGGTTTAAATATTCCTCTCTGTAATCTTATGGAAAGTTATTTTTCCCTGTCTGCTCACTATTAAATACAGATTTCTGTGAAAACTCTTAGATGCAGCCTCCAATAACACATACACATTAGTTGTTTAAACAGCAAAGGCAATGCTTTCGTCTAAACAAGATAAAGAGTAAAGGAAGCAAAATCCAACCAGTGGGAAAAGGCATAGAACATTGTGTAAATGCAAATATAAAGTATGCAGCATGCATCCAGCAGAAAAGATGGAATGCCCAGAACTCTGTATTGCCTGTTTCTGTCAATCCCAATTCTTGCTCCCAGGAGAGTCAGGACAATGCTGAGTGGTTTTAAAATGTCTGTTCTTCATCCCTGGTTTGTGATCTTGACAAGGGTGGAAAAAACATGGGATTAAGTAAAAAATAAAAGAAAAAGATCATATATCATTTTTACTCAAGTCATAGTGAAGTTGGTTCAAATAGACATGTATGTAAAATGTTCTCTTCTAGGATAAGAGATGATCTAATGGTAATGATCTTTTCACTGCAGCCAGCATACCGTCAACTGGACATCATAGAACAGATGATTGGTTCTGTGAGCAATCAGACTGAGAAAGGCTGGTTTCCTACAGTATCTGCCACTATTATCTCAAGTCTTCGGTGCCTAAAAAGGACAATTTCTAATCAAATCTTTTCCTGTGGTTAGGAGTTTCTGTAGTCTGTCTCCAAGATGACTCTTTGGTGTCTAGCAACAGATGAATTCACAGTGCAGACATTTCCTGAGGAGTGACTGAGGGAAATCTTTGTTCATTACCCACTTACAACTTTACACAAAATGTTAAAAACTTCAGATCCCTGAGACCTTTTGTCACACCTGGTTGAAAATGGCTAAAAGGTTCAAAAGTTATTACAAGAAATACCTCATGCAAGCACATTAGTCTTCTTCTTCAAAAACACAGCTAAAATTAATGATAGAAGGAGCAGCCAACACCTAAGGCAGGAATTGCTAGATAATGATCTGCAAGCAGCATCAGAAACAGAAAATTGGGCCTGTGTAAAAGTGGCCAAACGTAAAGCCCACAAAGCACCAGGGCATGTATCCCCGTTGCCAGCTAACAGCAGACATGCCACAGCACAACCTAGTGTCAGCAAGCCCAGGCCTTCCTTTATCTGGACTATAAGATTAAGGGACACTGACTTCTCATCTGTTAGCAACAAGCCCGTTTCAGTTTCATTTAAAATCATGAAGTAGATTTGTCTCATAGGTTGCATTTGTTGATCTTCTATTTACTCTGAAGCAAAAATGGTCTAGACCTAAAGGAGTGTTGTCTTAGTTAATAGTATAAATTATATTTTCAAAGAATCCATTTTAAATTGCTTATGAGTCAAAACAACTGCACCAGTAAATCAATTTCCAAGATTATACAGTATGGAATATATAATAAAAGTATATCATTAACTTCATTTTGGGTCTGACAAGATGCAAAAAGGAAACAAGCTTTAAGAAGAAAACCAAGAGCTCTGTGAAGACCAAAACAGTTTCAAAGAGTATTTTTTCAGTAAAGGTGCTACCACTAAGTGATGCTGCCAACACATCAGCTGTAATGCATTTATGCTGTTGCAGTGCAAGGTTATCGGATCCAGAATTTATCTTCTACTTTCAAAAGCTTCTGAATGGTAAGACATAGCCAAAAATCAGCACAAAAAAGGAATTGCCTACATCAATGGGCAGCTGGGGGTATTTAGGAGAGATACTGAACTTTACCTAAATGAGTCACAAGTTACTATATTAGATGTTTTTTATCTAGAGCAGGAGGGAAGTGATGTTGTGGAAAAAGCAGAGAATAGGATTAAATAAAGCAAGCTGATGCATGGTGGTGAGGCACTGGAATGGGTTGCCCAGGGAAGTTGTGAATGCTCCGTCGCTGGCGGTGTTCAAGGCCAGGTTGGACGTAGCCTTGGGTGGCATGGTTTAGTGGGAGGTGTCCCTGCCTATAGCAGGGAGATTGGAACTAGATGATCTTAAGGTCCTTTCCAACCCTAACTATTCTATGATTCTGTGTTTGTGCAGGGCACTTTGTAATGAGGGTTTTGCATTTTTATACTTTCTTTTATTTCAGTGTGTGCTACAACAACAGTGAACTGTACATGCTGTTCAAGTTCCCTCTCATAGAATGTTGGTCTGTCCTTATTATTCTGATCATACTAAAGAATGAAGCAGGAGCAGAGTCGGATTTATGGCTCTCTAGATAATGCAACAAATCTTTTTTTCACTAGATGGCATCCGTCTACTCCTATGCATCAATGTTGAGCAAGGCAAAAAGCAAAGGTTTCATTTTCATAGAATATAAAATGATAGAGGACTTATTCTTTATGTTGAATGCTTTTACTGCTTCCTTGTGTTCCACATTGTACCCTTTGTGCACAAGGGTAAAGTTTCACCCTGTACATCTACGTCAGCTATTTTATGTTCAATATTTGTGTCATAGTTGATTATAGGCCAGAAATTTGCATGAGAGACATATTCATTACACTGGATCAGACTTTGAATAACAGTGGTCAGAATGTATGATGGACATCAAAATATGTCTCTCTCTTTCTTTCTGAAAAAAAGCATATATCTAGAATTGATGAAGATGCTATGCCAATCCTCAGCAGGTATAAATCAATTTGGCTTCACTGGAGCTGATTGATGTCAGGTGAAGATCTGCACCTGCAATTTAGATGCTGGCCTGCAGAGCACAGCTTGACTTGTTTTCTTTTTCTGAACTCCAAGGCATGATAATTGAACTCATTTGGGCACACTTCTCACTTCTTAGTCAAAACTCTCACCTGGGCATCAGACTTAAAATCAGTGCACGTTTCTTTGTTATAAATCAAAATATTTTTTTCACAAACAAGAGAAAAAAGCTGACTTCAGAGCTGAAAAATCATTTGTTCAATACTGTATCAGTGGTTGCACTCAGTAACATGGTAACTCCTATGCAAGCAAAAGCAAACTACTGCTCAGCTCTTTCATTTTGCTCTTACTGCCACTAGATGACAGTATGGTAACACATGTATGGTTCAGCCGCACACCAACCCTTCTGCTGCTGAATTCTTGACAGTTTTCACACTTTAACATGTAAGGAATATACAGAAACTCATCAATACTACATAGCTAGCCTTTGAATAGCAGTGCTTAATTATATCCCCAGTGATTTCATACATTAATATATCCAAAGAGTAGTGGATGCTATTATTTGGCCATAGACTGAAATTGGGCTTTATTTATACAAAGACATTACGCTAAATTGGTCACCTCCCTCTATTTTTGTAGCTACCCATCCAGAGCTGTAGTGAGACATATTGACAGAAAGGGCAAGATAATTACACTTCCATAGCAGGAAGCAGGAGAATGGCTGGAGGTAACATTTACATTCTGCCTCATGGGCATCCAACTCACTGCTGGTTCTACACATCCACTCATTGCTTCTCCCACCTCTTCCATTTCATGCTCTCCGTCTCAAGAGGACTCCCATCCTCATCCAATTGAAAAGCTCCTGACTGGGATGAGACATGCATCCAGAAAAACACCTTGAGCACACAGCTATCACCCTCTCCACAAACCCCTTCTCTCCCAATTCACATAGTTTGTACCCTCCTAACACGGCAAAATTAAAGAAAATCTGTTCTTCCTCTCAGCTACTCTGTAAATAGTCAAAACCCTCCACTGCACAGTTTTTACCCTAAGTAAGTCCTAAATCTCTGGTTTCTTTTTTACCACAGTAACAAGGTCAGCTCTTCTCTTGGTAGGCTGGAATGCCTCTCCCCAACCATGAAAATATACCCCAGGGGATGGGTGAGTGGCCAATACCAGTCCTGCACAATATCCCTCACATCATAGGAGGCTTCATGGACACTTTCACTTCATGGAGCATTTCCAGCTGCCCATGGTGGACAAAAAAACAGAATCGTAAATCTTTTGGTCTGTCACAGGTTGAGTATCACGGACCTACTGGCACCACAGGGCAAGCCAAAAATTAAAGACCAGAATGCTCAGTGAAAACAGATTGACCCTCAGGACAAACTCATGCACACATTTACACACACAGCTAAGTGAGCAGAATGCTTGAAAAGAAAGGCTAAGGGGGACAGCCCAGAAAGTGCAAGAGGTAGAGTCATACATAATCAGTGTTTGCATTAGAAGCAAACTTTGTACTCTTAGATTTGATTCAGCCTCCAGCATCTCAAGTCACAGAGTTTCCCATAAAAACTGAATCTGGATATAGACCCAGACAAAATCCTGAATTTCCACTTTACTGGTAATTGTTTACTTTGATATCTTTTGTTTTAATTCTGGGTGAAAGTATCTTTGTACAATTTTCATATTTAAAAATGCTTTATCTTATGATTGAACATTTGTAACAGTGCATAAACTGCTAGGTATATGGCATAGTACTTACAGGACTCATTTGCATATTCAGTACGTACATCTTTTTCTTAATGTTGGTTTAACTTTCAATTGCTTTGTATTCAGAGTGTTTGTTACAGTAATCCCAGAAGGAGAAACCATTCAGGTGCCAAATTCCTTCAGTGTAGCAAACAACAGAACTCTTCAAAAGACAACTTGTTCTTATTGGAAATTAAAGTAAAATATTTCAAATATTATACTTAACACTGTTACTGATGTTAAGCACATCAGTAATAAGATAAAAAATGAAATCCTGTTATGGGTCAAAAGGAAGCTTCAGAACTCAGAAATGAAATACTGAAAAATTGCAAAAGGAAATATCTTGAAAAGTATTGACTTCAGAGTGTCTCTGCCCATTCTGGACCTTCATTATATTTTACAATCAAAATTGTTTTAATTTCATCTTACTTCATTTTTCATCAAAAACTGTAACAAAAAAAAAAGTCCAACCAGCTCCTATTTTGCAATGCGTATCTGAACTGCCATTTCCTGAGCTTATGAAAAACAAAGCACTCAATTTTACTTATATGAATAAGGATGCTCTATATCCCACATGTAAATACTACCTTTCTACAGCTTTTCTCTTTGGCATAAGATAGTTTAGCATTCAGAGCCAGGGAGAAGTTCTGCTCCTAACCTGCAACATGTCACAAAACTGTATTTTCAGGGATAATCATGTCAGTTGTCAAGGCAGAGTAAGAGCAGTAGGTCCATGAAGGATGGTAAACCAGGATTAAGGCAGGATAACAAGGCAGGTGTAAGCAGCATCTTCAACCAAGGATCCAGGATGCAGAGTGGCCAATCCAGGTCTTTATTAGACATTGTCCAGTGCTCTGTCAGGAGATCCACAGGGATGCAAGGCTCTTCCCAGCAGTGGAGCTCCCCTTGGAGCCAGCTAAATACTTTACCTCTGCCAAGTCATCTCCTAGAATGGGGATGCACATCTAGCCCTGACATCAGTAACACAACAATATAGCCTTAACAGCTAAAATGAGGAATACAGTTGAATGAAATACACGTTTTATGTGAAGAAGTCATTCAAGAGCATGAAAGGGTGACTATATTATAAAAAATAATAATCTGCTATCGCTGCCTTCTTAAAATGCACCAACATGCCTCTTAATTATATAAGTATATAATATATATATAAGAATAAAATAAGTAAGGACTATAGGGAAATATTTATGAGGAAATATCATCCATCAAAACTAAAGCATGTAAGAACAGCCTGGGAAACCTCAGTGTATGCTTGCCAGACAGACATGTTCCAAAGGTTTCCATAAAGCCACACATGCTTGATGACTTACAATGCAGGTTTTAATACACATGGAAAATACACTCAGTAAAGCTGCAGTATCTTTTTTTTTTTTTTCCCTAAACCAATTCCTCTGAAAGCAATAGAAATCTTACCATGCATATCAGTGGCCTCTGCTCAGGCTGAGCACTACATGCAACATTGATTTCTGCCACAAGCAAGCATCCACTTATGGGGGTCAGCAACTGGAGGGTGAAATAAATGAAGGGTTCATTCATTTCCAATCCCTCCACCATTTCTTACCCAGTTCTCTGCATGGGTAAATATAAGATGTGAAGTCTTTGCTCATTGCAGGACAGAGAGCTAAAGACCTTACATACTAGGGTTTTTCTACTTGCCCAAATGGTGAAATAGGAACTGTTGCAAGTGTGACAATTTCCTTTCTGTCTTGTGTATCAAGTGCTGCAAAAATACATCCCAAAGAACACAAAAACTGGGGGAAATGTTTTCTCCATTGCCTTTATTTCATCTTAAATTTTAATAGGAATTGAGATTGCTTAAATGCTCTACATGTCAAATCAATCTTCATAAACATGGTGTGACTTCCAGCTAAAATAGGAGTATTTGGCATCTGAAAAAGCTTCCCACCTCCTCAAAAGGCCTCTTTTCATGTTTCTGAGGAAATCAAACGTTACAATAAAGACTTTCAAAACCTGGGTGAACAATAAAGTAAGCAACTTCAGCACATACATAATGAGGGAGCTCCAAGTAGGTGTAATTCAGGTTTGTTCTGTTTTAATATAGCTACAATAATTCAACAAAAGTATGCTGGAGATTTAAGTGGCTTCTGAGCGTTTCTACAACAGGCAGGAAACAATCATGATATTCAAAAGGCACTATTCTAAACAAACAAATCATACCATGGAATTGTTAGCTCCCTGCAAAATCTGTAAAGAGTCTTTGAATATTATGGTAGAACCATATTCACATTATTTAATAGATTTCAATATACAGTTGGAAGAATGCCTAACATACAGGAATGATATCTACTTTTATTAGAAAGAAAGCAAAGCTATCAAAGAAATGTTCATTCCTTAGAATGACTGCTCTGGAGCCAGGCTGATATTCAAATAATACAGGAATCACTACAGATCTTCAAAAATAGTATTAATAATATCCATTATATATATAAAATTATATATATAGTGGATTCAAACTCACAGAGCAAATATAGCCAGCAAAATGGTTTGTTTTCTTAGGCATAAAATAATAACATTGCATCAAATATTTTCAGACTCTGGATACAAACAGAATTGTATGGTCATTGATTGTTTATATACCACAGCACTGTAGAGTTAATATGAGCTGGACTCACCTTGCTACAGGGAAATCTCTGGAACCACATGCCACATCTTCTGTGGATATGTTGCAGACTAATCTCCGATAATGACCAGATATGTATTTTGATTACTATGTTATACAAAGGATCATTCCTCCTTAAAACTCAAAACACTCTGTAAGGTACTGCTGAGGAAACACAGGGACTCTGCAGTCATCTTTCTATGCCTGACAAGAAGGTAAGATGACATGCAACTGGTTCCTAGGAAGATCTAAAGTAATTTATAATTTCCTTTATGAAATTATGTTGCTGGGTTTTATTTTAATAAACACATTTTTCCATCAAATGCAATTGTAAATGTGGCACATAAATTATTTGTGCAAAGTTACTTATTACTGATATATACATAACGAGGAAAATTTTGGAAACTTTTGCTGCTTTTCAGGGGGTCAACCTTACAATCTGACAATTTGTTATCTACTTATGAAGTCTGCATTAAATTGCGGAGGGCGGTATTTTGTTTGGTTTGTAACATGATGCACCAAGATCACCTAATGCAAATGTGAAATGCATGTACTTTAAGAAATTATCTGGGGCTGAAATAATTCATGCACTGAATCATTCTCAGTTACAGAATGCAGAAGACCAAAATCTCACATTTACCTTTAGCCAATCCCAAAACAGCCATCTGTCTGGATCACTCTTTTCATACTAAATTATAAGAACTCCATCCTCTCTCAGCACTGAAACACAGTTTACTGAAGTGTCTCCTATACAACTGCGAACAGTTCAATAAAGTCATGTTACAAAACTGATAGGACTCCTGATTTGTTGGTTTGTTTTGGCTCTTTTAAAAAGAAGAGAGTTGTAACACCTTCACATCCAAAAACTTAACAGTAATATTTGTACTTATTAACTGGAGTATACAAAATAGTTGCCTTGTTACGGAAATATCCCTGTAGCACTACAATCTATTAACATTTATAACTACAAATTTTGCTAAGATAAAGGAATCTCAGGAATCTACTTCTTCAGAAATAATCATTCTAACTAGAGGTCAAATTCTGCCTTCCCTTACAGTCATGCAATCCCATTTGTTAACTGCTATGAGGGAAGAATTTGGCCTCAAACCACATTTTTATCTAAATACATATATTTTCCTACAGAAAAAAAAAGACAAGCTATGTCTCATCATTGCTCTTCCCTTCTGAAGGGTAAATACTGATATTTGAAATACCTAAATTGTATTTACAGCTGTACAACGTTGATGCCACGTACTTGCAAAATATCATTTGTATTTTATAAACATGGGGTAACTTGTACAATCAGCTTAAAATCTTTTCTTAAAATAAAGAAAGAGCAGACAAGCTTACACATTTTCCTTGTCAAATTCACACACAAAATACATGGTAATATGACACGCAACATCATTCCACCCTCCAGATGCCACCATCTCCACACAGTCCTCCTCGTCATAGGCATTATTGGGCTCTCCACTGCGCCATTTGTTGAAGGTCTGCATGGGTGATCGGTCAGAATAGACAAAATTTCCCTCTTTCTCTAGGTCATTAATCCCAATGAAAACTCTGGTGAGCCCCGCTTGGTTGATGTACGAGGCGATCAGATTGTTGGCAGTTTCATCCTTGGGCATGCTCAGTGTTCCTCCTCTTCCATGGCAGTAGAGCTGGGCTTCCTTGTATCTTTTCTCTTCCTTCACCAGCAGATATATCTTATTATCTGTTTCACGCACACCAGCGACAGCTGCGGGGGAGGGCAGTGCTGAAAAGTGAGCACTCGCATTTCTATAAACCAAGTTACTGCACACCCCAAAATAGCTTCACAGATCAGGTGCGGAACGGTGACGCTCTCTACGAGCAATCACGCTGGCAAAATGAGGCAACAAGAAAGGAAAATGTTCACATCAAATTAACCTACCATTTTTTATGAATTTTAGTTCCGTTGTCAGCTGGGCCACTTGGATATCCATCTCACCAATAGCCTTCCTTAGCTGGCTGCACTCACAGGGGATGCCTGTGAAGTGACACAGATACACTAGAATTAAAAAGCTATCTAATCTCAATAATTATCTAAACAATTATAGAAAAAGGCCCAGCTTGGCAGCTCTGGAAAATGCTGTCTGCAACTAACAGACAGAAACATAGAGCCTTCACTACCCTGCATCATTGTATGGTTCTCGGGGGTATCTAGGCCTATACAGAACAGCTCAGTTCATTTCCCATGAAGCTTCAGCCCTACATGATTAGAGCTAACCTAAAAATAGATGGATATTCCCTAAAAAAAAGCACTAGAACAATGACCAAAAAAAAAAAAAAAACCAAAGAAAACCCTAAAACATAGGTTGATTTTATCAAGAAACATTAATCAAAATTTCCCATTTTAAGTAAAATTATCCTCATCAGTCTTCTCCAAAGAGCACTTTTTCCAAAGCAAAAATTCTACACAGCGCATTGTTCTCCTTGCTCTTCACAAGGAATATAACAGATCCAAAATGCTAATGCTCCAACTATGTAATGCACATAATTACCTGCCAAAACATAACTTCTGTAATTCAAAAGTACAGACCTACAGTATTTTTTCCAATAAAATGAGACAGTGGAATTTAATAAACATCACATTTTTCCATCAAATGCAATTGTAAATGTGGCACATAAATTATTTGTGCAAAGTTACTTATTACTGATATATACATAACGAGGAAAATTTTGGAAACTTTTGCTGCTTTTCAGGGGGTCAACCTTACAATCTGACAATTTGTTATCTACTTATGAAGTCTGCATTAAATTGCGGAGGGCGGTATTTTGTTTGGTTTGTAACATGATGCACCAAGATCACCTAATGCAAATGTGAAATGCATGTACTTTAAGAAATTATCTGGGGCTGAAATAATTCATGCACTGAATCATTCTCAGTTACAGAATGCAGAAGACCAAAATCTCACATTTACCTTTAGCCAATCCCAAAACAGCCATCTGTCTGGATCACTCTTTTCATACTAAATTATAAGAACTCCGTCCTCTCTCAGCACTGAAACACAGTTTACTGAAGTGTCTCCTATACAACTGTGAACAGTTTAATAAAGTCATGCTACAAAACTGATAGGACTCCTGATTTGTTGGTTTGCTTTGTCTGTTTTAAAAAGAAGAGAGTTGTAACACCTTCACATCCAAAAACTTACAGTAATAACAATCTATTAACCCAAATTTACACTGGTTTGACAAAATCTGAATGAGAACACTAAAAGGATAATTGTTACAGCAAATCTCAAAATAAAGAACAATCCAGTTCTCTGTGTATTTATTCAAATCTGCATTTGACTACCCAAATATTCAGCTTAGGTATCTAAGTCAGTCTAAGCACAGTGTACTTAACCGCAAAACTATGCTCAATGATAGTCATTAAGCATGGTATATGATATATGGTGGTCTGGCTCAAGAATTAGAGTAACAAATTATGTTCTCATGAGAAAAGTACCTGGTGCACCTCTACTGTCCCTGCCAGAGAGGAATTGGGTAAAACTTGAATCTGCCACTTTTGTAAAGCTTACACTGCTTGTGCCAGGCTTTCACCTTTTTCTCTGGAAGTTCTGTATTCCTCCCATTTTTTCTGCTCCTATAACAATAATCTGTGGAGGGGCAGGAGCTTCCCACTTGCTTCTTTGTGTTAGCTGGAAGCCAGTGGGAAATGCAGAGATGTCCCTTTGTACTGGTGATGAATGATACAGACAGTTGTACTTCAGTTCCCACTTGTCTTCTGGACTGATCACAGCTCTGAGGAGCTATGAGACATTGTTTTGACAAATACACTACATGTCCAGCAACTACTGCAGTTTCAATCATTTTAAGTAATATGAAAATATTACACTGAAATATTACAGTGCCTATTCAAAACAACTATTCATTTTCCCCCCAGTATGCAAACAGGCATGTGGTTTTGGTGATGATGCATGCATCTTGTAAAATCCTTCATATACACAAGGTATTACATGGCTTACCTGGGTCACCATTAGGACCTGGTGGTCCCATGTCACCTATGTCTCCTTTTTCACCTAAAGACATGAAAAAACATAAATTCAAAGCAGCTTTTTTGGCCAACAGTTCATTAGCACTGGTTTATTTTTTCTCTAGTAACATTCAAATATGAAAAGTAGAAATATACCCAAATAAAAATACAAATTTTCCTGTCCAGCCAAAACTATGAAACTTGAACGCAGAATATGTACAAATATACATTTTTTGACATTCATGAACTTCACAGAACAAGTAAATTAAGATGCTGTAGAGGGAAAAGGGTTGGATATGTTACACCAGTGCCTAAATCTAGATTCATAATCTAGATGTTTAAGTAAACATTGGTCCAAATTACTTTATCAAAGTCACATAGGAAGCCTATGGGATAGGCAAGATTAGAATTCAGAACTAGAATTGGTGCTTAGAAGTCTGCCAAAATACAGTGCATCTTCCCATGTGCTGCTCTTAACTGTCCATGCTTGCATGATAGTGCACAAAGTTCTTTATTTAGCCTTAAACCAGGATTCTTACCTTGCTATAAGGCTAGATATACTGCTTTCAGAGGGAAAGGTGAGAGATATCAGTCATGTGGCTGATTACACCAGAGAAACTCCCTGGTTAATAAACTCTGAGACTCATTAACCATTGTTCAAGCCCCTAAGTTTTTCTCAAACATAAATGACTACAGATTTTTCCTCTGAAACACAAACAGAGAAAACAAAATTGAACTGAGCATACCTTTTGAACCAATAGGACCTATTTTTCCATGCCGTCCCACGCTGCCTTTCTGTCCTTTGTCCCCCATTTCTCCTACACATAACAGAAAAATGACAAACACAACATAGGAATGTAGACCGATTCATTCAGATTCCAGCATGCTTCAGTGTCAGCTTTTACAATAAGTGAAAACAAACTATATCCCAAATATTCATGGAACGCCAGAGGTCCAGCTCGCTTCTTGTGAAGAACTTATGTACAATAACCTAGACAGTGAACTGATCTTTGCAAAGCAATTGACATTAACAAGGCATGTAAGTGTAAATGAAAACAGATCTTGGCTCAGATCCACTGGAAAAGCTTTTGCAAACTCACAGATGATCATGCTAGAGTCACATTGAAAACAAGAGGGGGTCGCATTCAAACTTTGATCAGTGGATTAAAACTATTATGGAGTTGAGAAGACCTAAAGGATCCAAACACAGTGACAGTTTCCTCTAACACAGTAGCTCCACTGTAACTGAGGGCTGAATCTGGGCTAAACAGCTTATTTATACAATATACACACTGTGGAAGCAGTCACAGCCTCATTCTTTGTTCTTACATTTGAAGATGACATTAATGAAAATTAATGGAAATATACATATACACACAGATATATGCACATGTTCATACAAAATCTAACTGAAGCCAGCAGTGCTGAATGTTAAAGACAGTTCTACAGAATACTTTGAACTGCAGCTGTAGCAGGAGCTGCTAAAAAAAGTAATTTTCCTCACCTGTGTTGTTGCAACTAAAAGGGAACTATCCATCTCTTAAGGTCAACTGAAATAGTCAACAAATCTGCATGAAACAGCCACTGTCACTTATCTGTGTCCATGAGGCATACCCAGAAATCTGATGCGAGACAGGCTGATTCACCTACTTTGTCTGACTTCGACCTCTTTTCTATTAGTTGTACTTTCCTGTGTGACATAAAGGGAATATTAGAATGGCTTCAGGGGAAACAGAATTTGCACTGGAACAGGCAGTCTCTTTGCTATCACTGTCTTCACAAACCAAGCTAAAGCACTGTTACTAATAAAATGTGTGCCACAATTCAAGTACTGATGTCATTGATCTGAGCTCCTCTAAAGCTCAAAGAATGAAACAGATAAAACATCCCTGTTAGGTCACGCAGTTTTTCTAGATGGCATTTCTCAAGCATTATAAAAAATAATTATCTTGATGGTGTGAATCTGAGAAAAGAACTTTAGCCTCTAATAGGAAAGACTTACTCAATCACATGTCTACAGAGCTCATGCACAAGTTTAGGAGATCAGCAGATGAAATTAATAAGTACTACTCACCTAACAGAGTAAATACAACAGACTTACACATGACCAAAGGTTTTGGCTTAAACGAAGACACTTTTAGTCAATAAACTCTAAATAGTCTAAACTTGCCAGATTATTATTTTGAAATGATACTTTGGCTCTGGCGTTGGTTTAAAGAGAATTCCCTGATTTGTTTTAGGTAGACTTTGAGACCTATGAAACCTGCCATTTTGTTACACTCCTTGTCTAGTGAAAATGGGAGCTTGTGTGATGGTGCAGTTCCCATGGTCTGAGCAGCAACAGGAAGGTCTTTTCCAACCTTATTGGTTCTGTGATTTCAGTGTACACAGTGATAGCCTTTCCTGGGTGCAATACCTGAACAAATCAATGCTCTACTATCAGACTTAGGCCTCTTTGTATAATGATTTCAAGAAGAAATATGGTCTTGGAGGCAGCACAGCTGTGCATATATCTATGTCATTCATATGTGATAGATTACCCACTGTACCACACAATATTAATGGACACCAAGTATGTGTTTTCCTGGAACTACAGGGAAAAGAAGCCAAACGCCTTCTGAGGCTCCCATCCTGCAGAAACCCAAGACCAAAGGAAAGACTGTTGCAGTTTTTTCACAAACTGTTGAAAAGGTTGTTTCTTTGCTCAAAGCAAAGTCTGTTACAAACTGTTCAGCTACACAGGAGCAAGGAATCGGTGAGACAAGTTAGGAGGACACATACCATAGCAACTGGGCTTGTGTAATTTGTCACAGCTCAGCCTCAGTTATAAATTTATGACAACTGAAGATCTGTTGCCCTCTGTTATTACTGCAACTGGACAGTCATATATTTCCTCAATCTATTTTTCAAAGCCGGATAATTTTATGACCAATTAATCAGTAACAAGTTTCAGAATATAAACTGATCACCACTGAGTTGATGTCCTCTGTATTACTCCATGAAATCTCAAGCAACTGTTACTTGATCGTATGAGTCAGAAAGAAATCATTTCCTCTGAAGTGAGAGAAGATGAAGGTGTATGACTTCTTGTTCTAAATAATGACTGGCAAATCCTACAATCAATGACTTTCCTTTGTTTCCAACAAGGATCAAATTCAGTCACTACTGGACAGGGACTCAATTAGGAAATCTTCCCAGAAAACAAAAATATTTTTCTCTTATGCTATACATTCCTACTGGCAGAATGGAAGTAATCCACACTGCCATTTTAACATATTCTTTCTGAATATAGCTTCACATTCAGAACAGATTCATGGCTTGCCCTAAAGATGCATTCTATCAGGCTGTGTGGGTTATGAAGGTATTGATACTACCATTGGATATTTATCCAATACAGACAGTATATTGAGAAGGTATTTCCTCAAAAATCTCTAAAGTATCAGCTTTAATGAGTTTATCGAGTTGTTTTAAAAGTGACCTTTCTTGCTCTGGATACTTAGGAATTGAGATTATCGTAAAAGACTGTCAAATGTTTTAATGTTTTCTCTCTTCAGGCTGCTACACCTGAAATTAAATAATCACTAGAAAGAATTAAAGAAATCTAATGCATAAATAAAATATAATATATAAACGACTTCACTCTCTTTCTCATAAATACTGCCCAGAAAACGAACTGCTTCTCAGTAACAGCCAGTAAAAGCTTCATGATCTGTTCAGAAGTAAAAGTGTGTTATCTCAAACAATGAAGACATACATTAAGCCTCCTGCACTCATTAAAAGAACTGTTTGGATTTGGTTTTCTCTTACAATGACTAACCCCTGCTTCTACTCCAGGGGCCTGTTTATTCTGCTTCTTCTGCAGAATAAATCACACGATTTCAAGAGAGACCCATCTGCCTTGAGGGTTTCAAAAGTTTGAGTGCCTTTTACAAAGTTCTTTTTAGTAGCCCTATGATTGCCAAAACTGCAGTCTAAAGAGTCTTAATGAAATCAGGAAGTGAAAGCTGGAAAGAAATGAGGACAATGAAAGAAATTAAGTCTCCATAGACCAAAAGTGTGAAATCTAACAGAAAGTTTGAATGAAGAATATGAAGTAAGTCATCTGTCATCTTTCAGATAAAGGTGGTATACACTGAAACCAATTATAGAAGACTTAAAGAATTTTGGGAGGAACTGAAGAGAAGGAAACTCTAAATGATCTTCTTGGAGGCCTAATAAATACCAGAGATAAATAAAATAAATAAAATACCAGAGATAAATGGTGGGCTGCATAACTACTGAAAAAGTGAAGGCTTTGCCTTGGTGCAACACTGTAAATGGGGGGTCTCCATACAGTGTGGCCAATCTCTTCAGACAGGATTAATTGGAACAGACAAGAAGCTTTAAAAGTACTTGAAGTGTCAAAAAGTCAAATACAGCAGAAACAGGTATTCACCATGTCACAGGTGAACTGAATTGGGTCAAAGTGAAGACAGCAGTAGTTTACTTCTCAAACTTCAACAAATCAGATAAATTCCTTCAGCAGCAGGTAGTTGTGGCCAAGTGGTGAAGGCAATGGACTAGAAATCCACTGGGGTTTCCCTGTGCAAGCTCGAATCCTGCCAGCTATGGGGATTAGCAGTTTTTCTGGAGTCAAAGGCAGCCAAGTGGTGTGGCACAATTGATACTGCCAATGAATTTTTCTCAATTATTTTGTCAATCCAGAGGTAAACCCATCTGGGCTGCTGCACTGTGGCAAGATATCACTGCCCAGGTGCAGAATCTGGTGGTGAAGGTACACCATGTAGATGCTCATGTACCCAAGAGTTGGGTCACTGAGGAACAACAGAACAACCAATAGGTGGATAAAGCTGCTAAATCGAAGTGGCTCAGATGGACTTAGATTGGCATGGTTATATTTCAAATTTAAGTTAACATGTTGGTTACCTTTATTTGAAATTTTATCATTGTACAATACCCACTGCAGAACATGGGCTTGATCTTGGAGTCAGAAATGAAATATGAAAGCTCTTTGGGTTGAAGTCAGTTGAACTGAGAGACATACGAGAGTGTGGGAAGTGTCCTTACAGGAGTAAACTTTAAGAACATTTTCTATGATAACAACTGTGTTTAGTAAGTAATCGCAAAACCTTAGGAAAAACTTGGAAAGTAATTACACAATGACAGTAGTGATTTTTTCATATTAAAACTATTTTTCAAGCTACCTTCTTATGCCAATCTGTTAAATCTCTGGAATACTGTGGCACCCAACATGGGGCACGAAAGGTTGAGATAACGACAGATCTGACCAGAGTGTGTCTAATCATATTTTTGATAAGCATTAATTGTTTTGGATTAATAGTCACTCATCACAATGCTGATTTACTGGCTCTCACAAGTTGCTGCTCTTGATCTTGGAGTTTCAGCATGTCGCACTTTACTTACAGACGGTATTTGCTGTCTTAGTGCTTCTTGGCTGGGAGGCCTGGGCTAGGGTTTCGCTGTACTTCTTGGCAACGACTTGTAATACAATAGACTCACTGATCATGAAACTGCATTCATGATCAATTCATGCATTTCATTGATCATGAAACTGCATTCCCAGTGTGGTCACCACCTCTATATTTTGGGAAGTATATAATGGAAGTGTTTAGCAATTACACAACCCCAGGAATGGGGAAGGGTGGTAGTGAGCAAGCAGCTGCATGGTTCTGAGTTATCAGCTGGGTTTAAACCATGACAAAATTCTTCATCATTTGACATAGACATCACAGACAACTATTCACTGATAAAAGTAGAAGAGGACCAAACCAAAGGTCTCTTGACTCTAGTGCCATATTTAGCAATCTGCAAAAGATATGTAGAAAAAGAATGCAAATTACAGACCAAGAGTACAAAATCTTCCTCCTAGTATAATGCTAGGTGGCATTTTATGTAGCTGAGACAAGCTCATTTCATTAGCCAGCCTGAAAGTTAGGGGTTTAGTCTCTGGTATTTCTCAAAGTTCCCCAGGTAGGCAGTGGAGAAATAAATACCTCACAATTCCCACTCTAGTGGGACAGGTAGAGTTCAGGAGGAACTGAAAGACAGTTCTGAAACAGATACGTACTTTGTGAATCCACAACTGTCAATGTCAGGACTTTTATATGGAACCCTGCCTGCAGCACTCCTTAGCGAGCAATAAATTCATGTAAAAGTTGACTCAGAAAAGTAAAGGATTGATTGATTACATATTAACGAGCAATCAGGAATACTAAAATATAAATTAAGATATTATTACCCCTCTTTAGAATTTGATTATACAAATGACTGAGCATTCTGGATCCAATCCAGTTAAATTAATGAGTCTTCTCTCCTATTTAAGAGGCTATGTCTCTACTAGTAAACTAAATGCCTGGAAGGTTCCCTAGCAGTACGAACCAGGTGGCTGAGAATGGTACACTCAATGATATTAAATTGTCTTATTCTTCAAGCCAGGATAATTACTTGGGAGCCGCTTATTGTGTTATCTTATAAAATGTGCCCAAGAATTGCCTGGGGAAGTGTTAGCTGGCAAAAACCAGAATCACTGTGCTAACACTGCAAAGGTAGAGACAGTTGAGCTCCACCCCTACGAACAGTATGCAACTCTTCTTCACGTACCATTATAATGAAGTATAAATGAAATATGGCATATGAAGGCTGAAATTAAAATAGTAAAATAATATATTTTAAAATGGTTATGGCTCTAAGAAAATTAAAATATTTTGAAGAACACATTTTTAATGTGCTGTTCCTTCAGTTATGCATTCCAACAGTAAATTCACCCTCTATTCACCCTTCTTTTGATTGCCATATGCAGAACCCATGCTACTCTGGGAATATTCACAAGATTGTATTGTTATTAAAGTATTTGTGTGGAATTTGTACACGTGGAAGTTGTTATGGCCTCACAGATCGGATCATGACTCAAATAACTGAGTTCACTCCCAACACGGGAGCACACAGTCCAGCAATCACTGCAAGCAGGGAAAGTTACACCTATTAACTTCACACCACAAAACCTGCACTGCAGTGCACGCTGCTTTCATCTGAATTAGCTGTTGTACATGACCCAGTGCTCTATGCTTTGCAGAAGGCCACTGTTTTATATTCTGCTGACATGCTATGCATCATAATTGACCTATGCAATTAATTAAAAGCAATGAAGAACGTAAGTGGAACTTTAATCAGTTCCCAAAGACATCAGGATGTCTGATGTCACCCTGAAACATCAGCACACTCAGAACCAGATACATTTCAGGTAAGCACCAGAAAGATTTAATGTTTATCTGTTTATGAGCTGCCAAAATAGGAAAAGAACATGAGGAAAGGAGATAATAAAAACATCTGCAGCACTTTCTAATCTTGAGGTGCTCATTTCAGGTCAGTACCATAAGAAAACTTTTTATTTTGTAAGTTATTTATTCACTGATTATTGTACACCTAAGGAGCTCGAAGACACTGAGCACACTTTCTCAGGACAAACTTGCTTCAGAAATGATACAAAGAAAGGGGAAGAAAAAAATGTAAAAAATTACTGTGATTGTGATAATGGGAATTAACCCCAGAAGGAAAAAAAACCTCTACAAATGTTGCAGAAGAATTAGTTTCCCCCTCATGTAAACCATCACTTAATTAGCAGAAAAATACAATGAAGTTTAGTAGTTTCCATCAACAGAAGGAAACAAATATTAGCCCAACATGACAACTACCAGGCTTCAATAGAAAAACAGGGCATCAAACACATGTTAACACAGTAACTGCAGTTTAACAGGCTACTGCACAGAAACAGGGCTGCTGTGTTCACCCATGTATGCTCTTAGAAAGGGGAAAATCCAAAATGAGGCAATAGTTTTATCCATCTTTCAGTATCCACTAAGCTATGTATTAAGTACCTGGATCCCAGGTCTAAACTTTACACCAAGATTTTAAAATACTTGGCCAGCACTTAAAAGGACATCAGAGGTGTATGCCCATTAAGAGACCAAAAACTGGTAAAAGAAAGCAAAAACAATAGCAGGTTATGCATGGATATTAGATAATCTGTCCAGGAAAAGCCGATTAACTGGTTATTTGGGGAGGACATGCTATTCATTGTAGAGAACAACTGAATTGGGAACTACTTCACCTGCATGTACACAGGTCCATGGCACCAGCCAGAAGGCATTCCACAGGTGCTGGGAGGGTTAGGTGATGCTGTTGCAAGGCTGCCAAAGTCTGATCAGCAGCTGATAATGAGAGTCAAACCAATCCTTCATCAGAGACAGGGAGGAAGAAGTGGAAGGATTCCGTGTGAGTCTGCAAGAAACCCCAGGCTGGCTGGAGTGGTTGTTGCACTGGAGGACAGGGCTGCCAGTCAGGAGGAGCTTGACAAGCTGCAGGAATGTGTTGACAGGATATCATGAGTTCAGCCAGATGCTAAGTTCCTCGCCTACAAGACATTGATGAAGACTGGCCAATGGCTCACTAAAAAACTCCTTTGCATAAAAAGTCACAGAGATTTTTGGGCCCTCATACAAGACAAGAAAACTGGAGTCCAGCTGAGAAGGTGGTCTTATTTACCTTGAGCAGAGAAAGGTTAAGGAGAACCTAATTGAAGTCTTTCACTCCTACAGGTTGGTTGTGGAGAAGATGAAGACTCCTCTTCTCAGAAACATACATTGAAAGGATAAGAGGCAACGATCACAAATTCCAACAAGAAAAATTTCAGCTGGCTTTAAAGAAATGGTCTTTCACAATGACACTGGTGAACAGACCAATCAAAAAGGATGTGGAATCTCCATCCTCTGAGATTGGACATGACCCTGAGCAACCTGATCTAAATTTGAATCTGCCCTGTTTACACAACAGATTGGACTAGATGAGCTGTTTATAACCTTTTGGTCTAAATTATTCTGTGATACTTCACTTCTGCTTTGCTTTGCAAGCATTAAATACAAGCATTAATGCAGCATTACCTTGCAAGACTCAAAACTTTAGTTTACAGTATGAGACTCATCCTTGAAGAGTACATCTCCATACCGGAAACACACACACACCTCGTGGGAGTTATACATTTTTCAATGCATTGTAAGGGAAAGAGCTCTAGCTATGGATTTTGATCCCAGGAAAAACTATGTTTCAGACTTCTGTAATTGTCCAGAAGAACTACATAATGGACCATGTACCATCATAAAGAAGTATAAATTACCTCTGTGATTGCTTTGAAAGGAAGTTTGTATATTCAGTTCAGTAAAAACTAACTCAATTGTTTTGATGAAACGAATGTTAAATGTTTAATTTCAGTATTGAAATATGAAGTTTTGACTACCCCTGATGTAAATTTTTCAGAATGTGCATCTCCTGGAAAACTTATGAAGGTCAATCTCCTGCTTGCTTCAGGAAAAAAAAAAAATCCAACCAAACAAAAAAAAAGCAAACAAAAAAAAATACCCAACCAACCAACCAACAGCACAGAAACAAACACAAAACCCCCAGATTTAAAAAGACAGAATTTCCTGCAAGACAGAAACGTGACATTTCCCTCAGCTGTATAACAGACTACTGCTGAGCAACATTCAACTCAAGAGCTCAAAACATCTTTGTACTAGAATGCAAATAGCATTACCACTATCTTTCCACAAACATTAGCGAACTGTCATGCAAAAAACATGGAACTACTCATGGCCATCTCTGCCTATTATAGCTTACCACCTTTCCTTAAGTGTTTTAATTCAGGTAATCGTGAGTGCCCACATTTACAAACAAAAGGAAACAAGAAAATCGAGCCTCATAAGTTTTTCCTTCTGATCTGAGGTTTTCATTTGCAGAAGGAAATTTATGGAAAAGACACAATGCCCTTCTTCACAGAGACCTTTCTAGAAGATCAAGAATATTTCTTTCCAAAGTGAATCTTTTTTACCAGAAAACAATAGTTGGTCTACAAAGAAGTGCACATTGTTGTATGGGTTTTGGCTAGGACAGAGTTAATTTTCTTCACAGCAGCTGGTAGGATGCTGTATTTCTGATTTGCAACCTAAACAGTGTTGATATGGGTATGTTATTTCCAAGCAGTGCCTATATACAGCAACAAAACCTTTTCTGTTTCTCATCCCATCAGCAAGCAGGCCGGGGGTGCACAGGAAGCTGGGAGGGGACACAGCCAGGATAGCTGACCGCAATTGACCAAAGGGATATCACATAGCATACAGCATCACACTCAGCAGTAAAAACTGAGTGAAAAGTGAACAGGGGCACATTTGGAGTGATGGCATTCGTCTTCCCAAGTCACTGACATGCATTACAGAGCCCTGCTTTCCTGGAGATGATGTTTCCTGAACACCTGTCTGCCAATGGGAAGTAGTGAATGAATTCCTTGTTTTGATTTGCTTGTATGTGAGACTTTTGCTTTACCCATTAAACAGTCCTTATCTCAACCCACTCATGAGTTTTCTCACTTCTACTCCTTCAGTTCTCTTCCTCATTCTGCCGGAGATTGGGGCAGGGAGTGAACATGTGGCTGCATGGGGCTGAGCTGCCAATGGAGTGAAAACACCACAATGGTATATGAAAATGCCCAAGCATGATTTAGTCACCTAGCAAAGGGACAGAGGATCCCCATCATCGTTGCCTTCCAAGAAAAAGCAGCATTTGGTCAGGAATGACTTTCAAAACATCTTCTTTAATAAAGTTACCTTTTTCTCCAGGAGGCCCAACTCTGCCTGGACGACCTGGAGCACCTTTCTCCCCCTTTTCTCCAGCCTCCCCTGTTGGTACAAAAGGAAACAAAAATATTAATCGTATTAAACCTGGACTATTCTGTTTTGGTGGCAGTGACAAAAGTGTCATTTTCCCCAGTGAACATAAATATCTACTGTAACAAGACAGGAGAAAATTAAAAGCAGATGCATTCTGACTTAACAGCTTTACTTGATGCATGGAGCACAGCGCCTCCCAAAACTGAGGTAAACATTGACAAAACCTGCAGTCACTGCATTACTGAAGTCTCATACAATGGGTCTAGTTTTGTGGATGTTATTCATAATGTCAACCTCCAAAAAGCCCAACAGCACAATTCGCTTAAGCAGAAGGTTCAGAATTAGGACCCAAGTCAGCACTGGGTTCAAACGCTTCTCAACTATCTGCTAAAGATACACTTAAGTGTCAAGTGAAAATGGCTTAACTGTAATGTCAAATTAAAAAGAAAAAAAAGAGAAAAAAATGTTTATGCCATTTACAAAGACCTACAGGAAGGCATCCTTCATTTAGAGGACCATTTTTAGCACAAAAGAGTATCTCCTAATCCATATTCTCAATTATATACTGTGCCTTTTAATCTCTGTGGTATGAACCACTGTGCATTGTACTCACATGCACATGCCTCATGGCAGATTATTATATTCAGCATATTTAAACATCACTTTCTGTAAATGTTTGCCTCCTTGCTGCCTTTCATTGGAAATTTGAGGATGCTTAGCTTGTTTCACTCCCTACTATTGTACTATTATTGTAGTTTCCCACTGACATAAAATTACAATCTCTTATACAAATAGACAGAAGTTTAATGATTTACATAGCCACTTTTACAAAAAAAAAAAAGATTTATATGAAGAAACAGCAAGTTCTACAGTTTCCACAGACAAGAAAATGCCATGATCTAAAAGTCAGGACTAGCAGAGCACATCTGGTGCCCAATGTTATGTGTCTACAGAAGAGAGTGAGCAATAGCTGCTCTCCAGAAAGCTGAAGGGAGCACTATAGCAGGAAACTCAATGGTTACCATACACCCCTCAAGCTCTGCTCTCTGGCATAGCTGGTAGCTGTGGTTCAGAGATGAACCATAGAAATGACATGTAAAAACAAGCCACAACATAGCATATTTCAAATATGCAGCCTCCAACTCTCTTCTTACTGCAGACATGCGTGGCTGTGAGCTGAACTTGGCCCTCCGTATGTTGATTTTTCCTTCTTCAGGCTACCAGCCGACTGCAGACCTACCTTTCAGAGATCAAAAGTAGGCCATTCTTTGACCTTAATGAGGACAAACTTCACATTATCCCCAGCGAATAATATTGTTAGTATGAAACAGGTTATTATTTGGCACATTTGGGAACGTCACATTTTTTTATTATCAGGTAACCAATAGGCTTTGTATGATTGCCTCTCCCCCCTCAGGGCTGGTTATGAGTTCTTTGCTTCCCAAAGATAAATCCTGACAATGACTTTCCCCTGCTCTCTGGAGGCTGAGAGCAGGCTATTACAGCCTATTGCTTTACACGTTCCTCAGAGTGAAAGCTGTGCATGAGGGATCAATAAAATAGATCACTCTTGCTTCAGGCCATTACACTTGCCTGCATTTATTCCTATAATAAGATGACACTGCATTCCTTAGAGTAGGTGTTTAAGAAACTTTCCCTGGGAGGAGATAGCCCTATTACAGGCACAGCTACAAACCATTCTGCATCTTTTGTTAGCTGCTATTTCAAGCAGTAAGACCTTGGCCAAGGGGGACTGATCAGTGGTCCAGTTCAGCTTAGCTGTGTTTAAGTCCCAAATTTTGCTGTAAGCACCATGAGCACTACGCAAGCTGAGGAAGCAAAGTTGGTACAGGTGTCACAGGCAACAGAACAGATTTCTGTCAAGGCATTTCAATCAATTTCATTTATCATCAATTAACAGTAACTTTTGATTCCTCAATTAGGAAAAAAAAAACACAAACAAATTGACTTCGAGCAAGGACATTACACATTACACCCAGTCACTCTGGAGCAGGAGGCTGGGATCAATGTGTAGTCGTCTCTACCCAGCTGCCCTGGTATGGCCTCCTGCAACAGCAGCAGTCCCTTTGCACTTGCACCTCCTCAATCTCCTCTCTGCCCCTTCCAGGGTGGCTCTTTGCTCTAGCTCTTCTGCATGAAAGAGCACCTCCCTCCTCAGTGCAATGCACCTCTTGCCCAGGCAGCCAAGACAGAGAGGGATGTGCCCAGCAGCGCTTCAGTGCTGTGATGCCCCACACTCCCAAGAGAAATCTAGCCCTTGATATAGAACTGAACTGAAGCACGACTGCAGGTATCAGGCATAACCCTGACTCTACTATAAACTTCTTCTCCCATTATCTCTGATAGAGATCTTTCATACTTCAGATTATACATCTTACCACTGCTGTTGATTTGCCTCCTTTTGTTAATTCTTTGGGACGGGATTTGTTTCTGATTATGTTTGCATCCTGCCTACCTTAAGCTGTACCATCTACTGTAAAAGAAAATAGCATGACAAATATTAACTACCTGATCTATTAAGCATTCCTTGGCTAGTGATAACTTTATTCAATTACTCATATTCCCTGTGTGAGTAGACAAATGAAGTGTGGGTGTAAAAATTTGGGTTTATTTTATTTGCATAGTATCACCGTCTGTATGTACTATATGCCACTGAGACTATCACAGATAATTCCTGCCTTAGATTCTAGAAGGGAGACAAAACAAGGTGGCAAACTGAAAATTCAAGCTTTGAAGGATTGTTCCATGTTATTTTTTTCAACACAATAATAGTAACTTCAGTCTCATGGGCCTTTCAAAAGGAACCAGGCTTCAGGAAGAATATGAGTAGCAATGCAGTGAGGCTTCATCATCCATCCCTTCTTCAGACACAACACACACTTTTGCCATTATTAAGTTGGCTTTCTGAAACATGGATCAGTCTGCTGTCTGGATTCTCAGAGCCACAGTATTTTTCCCTTCCACATTTCATCTTACTCCTTTACACTGTTTAGGTTATAAAAAAAAAAAACAAAAAAATCAGTTCCTAAGACCTAAGCTGCTGACCTTAAACTCTTTGGGCCTTTTTCTATTCTTGGTGTCTTTACTGGCTTTCTTCATCTTCCATTTCCACCCCCATTCTCATCTCATCCCCCTTCAGATTCACCTTTTTATTCTGTGGGGTCCTAATTGGCTTTGTGTCATTTTCTTATTCCTTTTTCTTTTTTAATTGTATTTTATTTTTTAGTTTCCAGTCTCTTCACTCAGTCTCATTCTTTCTGCCTTTCTTTTTCCTTTTCCCTTTACCTCTTCCTGTTCTAAATTTCTCCATTATGCTCCCTCACCTTTGGGTACTTTTCTCCCTCACCACCCCATTTGGGCTCCACTTTCTCAGCACCTCTTAGGCTTAACCCTCTCCTCCTGTTTTTTTCCCTTTCACATGTTCAACAGTCTGCCTCATTCCTTCCACTTCTTCCTTCTACCTATTTTTCCCAAATCCAGGCAGGCTGAGGCCTAGCAGTGACACAGGGCTGTTTCTCCATCATCGGAGATGGTGCCGGCAGTCTAGCAGAGGAGGAGATGGGGCAGATCTAGAAGCTGCAGTGAGCAAACCCCATTGCATGGGAGCTGAAATTTGGGCACATAGCCACATATATGCTCAGCTTAAAGGAAGCCTTGGCCACTGAAATGAGTTGGAGTTGTGCCAGAAGGGGACAGCAGTATCTCATTACCAATTTCAGAGCGAGTCCCCCTGGCCAGTATAGCTGGAACATTCATAGATTTTAGGGGGCTCACATAAACTAGGGCTGTATCAGGCCATTTTATGCTTCACTGAATTTGTACATCAATCTCTCACTTTTGTGATGATTACATCTCATGAAGCAAAGTGAAATCATTAACACATGAAGGTTTTCAGGCCTCTCTGCTGTTTCCTGGCTCAGGATTGCCTTCTACAAAAGGCCAGGATCCTGCATGGTTTATGTGTTTTAGGAACTCTGATTCATATAATAATAATAATAACAGTCCTCACATTTAAATGGCAATCACAGGTATTAATTTTGACTGATTACACAAATAAGGAAACTAAAGCAGCCAGAAAACTTGTGAAAGCCTGTCAACTTCTTTGAAATGAAAAAATCATTTCAAAGCTTCGGTCCCCAGTGCTGCGGAATCTGACCCTTTCACTGATCTTCCCTGTAATTTTAGACAACACATATTTAATTTGATTGGGTTCTTCGCTGTGACTCACATTAACACCAGTATCTTATGCCTGTTTCACCAAAAATATATCAAACAAGTGAAACAACTTTACTCAAGGCTTAGTGAAACCTCAGAAGACTTGGATATTGTATTGTTCTTTCTAACCAGAACATCTGCAGAAGATGAAAATATTGAGACTTCAAAGGCTGCTTACTGAAGTAAAATAAAAAAAATACAGATTTTGGTTCAGTTCAGGCATCCAAAACTGGGTCAATAATAAGTAGAACAAGAGAGCTTTTCTGGACCTGAAGCTAACTGGCCAAGCACAACAGCCCAATTATTTTGCTTCCAACACAGCACAACCACATTAAAACAAGCCAAGATCTGACACGGGCACTTTACACCACCTGCGGCCAGGCTGTGCTCACAATTGAACTGTATGAACAATTGCAGGACAGAATTACTCAAGGCCAGGTTGGACACAGTCTTGGGTGACATGGTCTAGCGTGAGGCATTGCTGCTCATGGCAGGGGGGCTGGAACTAGATGATCTTAAGGTCCTTTCCAACCCTAACTACTCTATGATTCTATGAGCCTTGCCCTCACCAATCAACTAGCCAGCACAGACAGCACTTGCAGTCCATACTACAGCCCTCAGCCCAGGGTAAAGCCCATGTTTGTACTAGGTAACATTAGTGGCACCAATATTGCCAGGTGAGTTTTATGATATTACAATGTGAAACAGAAAAAACTGAAGGTTAGTTGTGCATTTTTTATCATAATCATAATAAATTGGGACAATAGTTTTGGCACATATTTCGTAAAAATGTTGCTTTTGTCCACAGAAACTATAGAAATGCCAGAAACCTAACTGATTTCCTATTTCTTCTAAAGACACTTCAGCATTTAAAAATCAAGGGAAGATAAACATAAGACTATAAAATACAAAATACTTCTCATTATATTGCAGAATAGCAATGAAAACCTTTCCAGGTATAAAGTAGGGCCTGATTTTAAAGTCTTTGTGTATGTGTACCACTCCCAAGTACAAACACAGAGAAAGGAACCAGGCAGCGTGTCAGAGTAACAAGCTCCTGATCAGGAGCAAGTCTGGGAAACTTTGGCATGCATTCTCTGAACTGTGTTTATTTTAACTGACTTAAGTTCATCTTATGGACCTCAAAACTCCATTTTTAAGGAGGCTACAAATGGGCAAGTAAGAGGACAACTGAAAGGCACCTTCTTTGTCTCTGTTAGAAACTGTCAGTGATGCAAATGAGCCTGTCAGAAAGAAAGGATTAGCATTTGAACGATGGAGTAGGCTTCCACATTACCTTTGAGGCCTGGAACAAGAATTTGAACAGAGCAGGACTCCTCTGCAATATGTTGAGGATATCCAGACCTTAGCAGTGACAGGAAGGCAAGGCTAATTAGAGTCACCAAGAAAACCAGATCTCTCTTCATAATGAGCACTTACAGGTCACTGACTCCTAAACAAAAGAATGAATAAACAGTTATAAGAATTCCAAAGACTTTCAACAGTTTCTGAACATATGCAGCATCCTACTATAAATGCTTAGTATTTCTGCATGCCATAACCCATGTGGCATGAGAAGGACATGTGCAGGTCCTCCAAACAGGTTGTATGCTCCACAGACATACATGAAACATGCAGCAGACATTCAGCAGTTTATTTTGGCGTTAGATTGGGTAATGCAAAGCTCAGAAGAAATTTAGTTAAGAAATAGGAGACTAAGAAATTATACTAATAGGCAACTCTGTGTTCATGATTTCTCATTGGAGGCAGAGATCTAGACAGGTCAAAGGGGAAAATACAGTATATCAGCTTGCACTGAAAGTTGTTAGTACTAAGCCGCCACTTAGAAAGAGTGCATACTGCTCTAAAGAGGCAATTCAGTATATGATAAGACTAACCTAAAGGTCTGAAATTTCACTTCACATCTACCTGAGCACTGAAATCGTGCCCAGCAAATTGGCTGATACAACAGCCCTCATGTAACTCACTGAGGATAGAAGGTAGATAATATTTCACTGTATCATGCAACGAAGTTACACCAGAGCCTCCAATAAATCCTGAAAAGATTCCTCTCTGAAACATACCCTTGTCTAAGCCTACAAGTGAAATTGCTTGCCTGGTATTACACTGTGAAGATATCTCTCAGAAAACAGCAATACAGAAATTGAGTTTGTGTGAAAAGACATTCAAAAGCTGATATTTAGGGGGCCTGTAGAAATACTCTTTGACAAAAATGTTATTTATGTGCTTCTAGTATATTTTTCCAGTCTTTCTTTCACCAAGTCCCTGTACTACACAAACAACCTGAAAGTCAAATCAGGTTTTCGAGAGAAAGAACCTGTATATCACCTTTTATAGCCACAATATGGACATGTGCATTTTACATCTAGAACAAGAAAACTGGGCTGTATTACTCTGCACCCCCCGATTCCCTTCAAAGATAAGCCAAGTAGGATCAGGCACAGGTGTGGGGCCAGCATACAGGTCTGTGTGTCTCACCATGCTGGGGATGTAGGACAGTGGATCTATTATTTTGAGGATGGTCTGAATGTATAACTGCCCTTCGGCAGGTATGGAATAATAAGGACCTTCAGGGTGAGAATGTCCTGGTGAAGCAGATACCAAAATTTATGGGATGGAGCAAAAAGAAGGCAGACTGCCTTCCATGTGAAGGAAAAATCAGGTTTGCCTGTACTACTCAAGGCCCCTGTTTCAACTTCATTACCTTTTAGTCTAGCAGATGACAATATAGACTACCATAACAGAAACACATTTTGTACCCTTACCAACACTCCTGTCAGACTACTAAGTACTAACATCATTTACAAAGTCTCTTCTCACATCTCAGGGTGCAGGTTGTGGAGAGACAACACTCACTCATACACAGATGCTTACAGTAGTTTTTTCCCTTTTCACGAGTGCTCAGCTCCCACAGTTTTAATTATCATATCACAACTAAGATGACTGCAGCTCACATATACATGTCTGGATCAGCTTCAAAATACTCACCTCAGGTATTGCTAGGAGCACAGAAGCCACAGAAGTACAAACCTTGGCTGCTCAAGTATTTAGGCCACATTAAGTTTTGTCACAATTGCAGGAACATCACTCAAGGCTTCTCAAGAGTTCAGGCAAAATTGAATTCTGCCATGGAGAAGCAGCAACCAGCCCAGCTTCCCAGAGCTTTGACAGACAAAACCATCAAGAAATCATTTCCTGCATTGCTGTCCCCTTCTGTCCTGGGCTGCTACCTCTTTTGCCTATGCAGAGAGATAGCTCCAACTATTAAAAACCAGGTCAAGCCACTGGCCACTTCACAGCTAAGATTATAAAAACTATTTGACCACAGCCATGAAGTATCAGATCTCTGTGATAGCTCTCTCTTCTCCCAAACATCCTCATATGAATACCAAACAAATTACTTCATATACATTGAGCTTGAATCTGGCCACACCTCCCCACAGGCAGATTCCTAACTCCAGGGTACAAGTCACTGCATCTTGGTGTCCTTCATAGCCTAGAGGAGCTCACAGTATCCAGAGTGGATGGTCCTGTCTCTTTTCGCCAAATCCATGATCCATAACAGTCAGCAAGCAGAAAAGAGAGCAATACAAATTCGCCAAGAGGAATGGTTGAAGAGAAGGATATTTATCCAGATCTTCCTTTCAGATGCTTCTATGGCCAGCCTTAGCACTTAAATAGTGCTGGTAGACTGGAAAGTAAGGGGATACATGGCAACAAAAGGCTTCACAATCCCAAGTTAAGGACCAATGCTCCCTATGTGGGAAAGCAGCAAGTGTGCTTACCTCAGCTAGCCAGGAGAAACTTGTGCCTGATAGTCTTTTCCTGACACCTGAATGGAGATTTTTAACCCTCAATAGTGGGAAACTTTGAGGGACAGGGAGTGGGACCATCCTGGATGACAGGCATATTGATGCTCTGTGGGCTGAGAAAAGAGAGGACGTGTCTGCCTTAGCCTGTAGCTCCCACACCACAACCCAGGAGATCACCCAGTCACCAGCCTGCAGGACGTCCTAGGCATGGCGCCCCACTATTTCTTTGTGGCAGAGACACTTCAGGATCCAGAAGATCAGACAAACAGTCTTTAATCAACGTGCTTCAGATACACAGCTGAAAGCCTACAGTTTCAGCCTGAGCACCCAGCAGGCTGGTGATAAGGATTCTCGACAGATGAGGCAAAGGAGACAGAAGAAGGAATTGAAATTAGGAGGGTGCTCCAGACTACATGAGTGAATAAAAAGGCAGCAACACCTCCTCTGGTTGCATTTTATGAGGTTTTAGATGTATCCAGACTACAGCTGAAACATCAAAGCCTCCAGGTACATTAAATATTAATCTGTCTTTGCAAACTCCTACACAGCTCAGCAATGATACGAGCACGAAGCAGCAGAGAACCGTCAGGGCTGCTTGGTGGCTCTGCTCAGCAGCCAGTTATGAAAGATTTTCTGGGGAAAACAAAACCTTCAACGAGGCTTCATCACACTCCCCACCACCTGCTGATGCTGCAGGGCTTAAGAGCCTCGGAGACAGAGGGGATACACCTCACCCTACCTCATGATAGCTTGACTCGCAGAGAAAATGGACTTGTTCTATAAAACGGAGCTTCTTAGTGTCAGTCAGGTCACAACACCCAGACCTGCATGAATACTTGGGAAATTACCTTAGTCTGAGAAGAGCCACTAAACAGGAAATCTCTGAAGAGGTTACAGATCAAATACTTTATAGAATCTGCAGCTGCAGGAAAGAGATGCATTAGCAGTAGAAATCAAACCAAAATCACTTTGGATATCACCTTCTCTGCCTTTTCCTGCTTTAAAAAGAAACCTTCTCTTCTGCAGTTAAAATTACCTTATATGACTGAAATAAGAGTTTGATCTCCAGATATGTGCTACAGCAGTACCTTTCATTTTAAAATCCTGGAAAATGCCTTGCCTTTCTGACCTACCTTAAAGTCCTTTCAGCCCCAGATTCATAAAGGCACTTAGGAAACTAAACCCCACTGAAATTGGTCGTCAGAAAAAGGTGCCAGCCTGCTTTCTCAAACACAATTTTAGCTCTGGTATTTGGACTATCTTCAGCATTGATAAAACCAGTGCCAGAGAGAAACCTGGAGATCTTCAGCACTTGTAAAAGTATGAATATTTTCTCTGTCTACACAGGGGTCAGGAGACAAATTTGCAGCACTAACAATGGCAGCCTTTAAATCAGCATAAGCTGAAAGCTTTGGAAAAAAAAAAAAAAAGAAGAGGAAAAGGAAGCAATTACATGGCCTTTCCTTAAAAAGATCTGCCTCAATTGCCAAGACAGAAGAGGTTTATTAAGCCAGGCTTGAATTAGTCCTTCAGGGGTCATCAGAGAATCCCCAAAGCACTGTAGGCTGACCCAGAACTGCTGCAGGATGGGCCAGGCAGCTGGCACCCAGCACTCCTTGAGCTCCCCAGCTTTTCACCACAAACTGTGAATGGAAAGGTTGGAGACCACTTCAGCCAGCAAATGCCTCATTCTGGAAGACCCTGTTCCACAAGGGCTGGGGGCTTATTGAACACTGTTATTTCGGACCTAGAAGCAACATCACAGATAATCTGCCCAGTTAAATCCAAATGGCTGAGAAATGCAGAAGGAAAATGCTGCTCACTGGCATTAGCAGCCAACAGCTATGGAGTGGCTGTTACCCTGTACATAATCCTAAGGGGCTTCTCTTGGATCTGTTTTTATTTCACTTTTACTGAGCTGTTATTCCTCATGATTTTTTTAAACTGTACTTCATTCTCAGGGATCTGAGCTGAATTATGTATATTCTGAGTTGAGAATGTTCCTGGTACAGGCAGGCACAAAAATCTGCGGAGCCACAGCCATTTGGTGGGTGATTTTCCCAAGCAGGTTTGAGTCACCAGTACAGATGAATCAACAGCTTTCAACAGTTTTCACTCTCCTGACTTTTCCAGCCCTCATCATCTGCATCCCCACACCCCCCAGAACTATCTGGCAGCCTGTGTATCCTCAAACGCCCCGGCAGGCCCAGAGCTGCATCCTAACAAATGCAACACATGCCCACACAATCATGCCAGTGAAATGCCAGGCTGTGACACAGACCTCACATTATTTCAAACATTTTGAACAAATAAAAGCCTCCCTAAAACCATCAAAATTAAGTCCCTTGGGTACAAGGGTAAACCACGAGAGCTCAGCCCAGATCACGGATATGTTTCTAGAGAGAGCAGGAAGCCACAGAAGGGACAAGCCTCCAGCCTGTGCATGCAAGCTGCTTCTCACCCCATGGCCTGAAGGCTGAGGATCATTCCCTGGTGATGTTTTTCACACTGGAAATTAAACCTGTGTCGCTAACCTCTTCTTTCCCCATTACAGCCTTGATGATAATCCTAACTTACAGATGTTTTGTGTAGCTATGCTTTTACTTCATCTCATTTGTCCTCCGAGCTCCTTTGTGCATTACCTTGGGTAATCAGGAGCTCACTATTTAGCTAGAATATAAACAAGCAGACACAATGATAAAGCTGCTTAAACCATGGGAGATTGTTTTCATAACATTGCAATGCTCTGAAGTTAAATTCTATGTGTTGATGTAAAGGTTAAAGCAATAGGCTTGAAAGATAATATATATATATATAATCCCTAAACGCTAATACCATAGAATTGCAAAAACATGGATTGCAACTGCCGTGCTTATGAAGTCTCTGTGAAATCTATCGAGCATGAAGTAGCATAAAGCAGAGACATAACACATTTCAGGTCCTGATGATGCTGAAGAACAGCAAGGTTTGCTGCAGAGGACAAAAGAGCGAGTGTAAGCTGATGGTAAGCTAACATTACCTGAAAACCTAACTGATAGGAAGTCATTGGTTAACCCACAAAGTACACTTAATTCCAGCTCAACAGAGCTATTTCCTCAGCCAGTGTTTGTGAAGTGCAAGGGACTATTAGTTCTGAGTGTACAACATAGGTGCCCTTGTCATATGTAGGAATGGTAGCTCCACTTTTCACCTAGAAGAATGTTTTTTAATTGAGACAATTTTTTTTCCTGATGTATATGTGTTGAAGTCAATGAGTTTATGTCAGAATTAACTTACTGTCATCTGTGCTGAAAATATAAAATAAGGCTTCAGAAAGGGTGAGATGAAAATAGTTCCAGAAGGGGACAAGTATGCTTTCAAAACCTGGAATTAGCGGGCGGTGGGACTTGAGTGTCAAATCTCTCATGATAGCTCTGTATGTTTAGGTAAAGAATAACACTCAAGTAGAATTCCAGATTTGTATAAAACGTCAGTCAGAGATAACTGGAAATGCTAAACAAATTTTCTCCTGCTATGTTTCAACCAAAGCCCTTAGATTACAAGATCTCCCATAGCTTCATTTTTAGCTATAATTCACAGAAATCGTTTGTGATTTTGGGTACCATCCTTAATATAAGTGAGAACAAATTTTAAGCATTCTTAACCATCCCAAAATTCAAAAAAATACAGGGGTCAGCTCTAAAACCTGCATCTAAATTGTCTCAGTTCAGCCCCACTCCTATAAAGCATCCACATATGACCTTGACTCTGTTCCCACACACCTATCTGTAGGAACTAAAACAAAGGATTCAACAAGAACCAGTGAATGAGGTGGAGACTGCTGCAGGATACATTTCTTTACGCAAATAAGTAAGTGTTATTTACATATACATTTGTCATTTTGGTTTTGAAGCTTTAAGGCATTGCTTTTCATCCCTCCGTATCCACAGAGGCTTAGGAATAGCTGCAGAAGTTGATGGAGCTGTGCAATGTTTAAGTGCTTAATGCCCATTCAATCAACTTTTGCTTTCCAACATGTGCTCACCCTCCACATATCTAGAAGTTTTCCAGGTGGACCTGTGTCCTGGGTTCAGCAGTAGCAGTCATTTTTCTCCCTCTTAGTAGCTGGTGCAGAGCTGTGTTTCTTGACTTTCAGCCTGGTGCAGCGTTGATCACATTGATGTTTTTGGTTACTGCTTAGTAATGTTTTAGTCCGACCAAGGACTTTCTGAGTCTCATGCTCTCCAGGGAGGACGGGAAGCCAGGAGGAAGCAGAGACAGGACACCTGACCCAAACTGACCAAAAAGGTATTCCATATCACAGCACGTCATGCCTAGGATGTAAAAACTGGGAGCAGGGACTTGGAAGGGTTGGGGTTCGCTGCCAGGTCGGGCTTGGTATCAGGTGGGGAGCAGTTGTATTCTCTTCTCTTGCATTCCCCTTATCATTATTATTATTGGTGGTAGCAGCAGTGATTTATGTTATACCTTAGTTACTGGACTGTTCTTATCTCAACCTGTGGGAGTTACACTCTTTCGATTCTCCTCCCCATCCCCCCCGGGGGAAGGGAGGGGTGGGTGGAGAGAAAGAGGGGAGAGTGAGCGAGCAAAACTGCGTGAGGGGTTTAAACCACAACAACCTGACAGTTGTCTTCTTGAGGGCACTGGATAGGCTCAATAGAGAAATGTAACCTGTGGAGGGTGGTCCCAGTCCCGCAGCTACTTTCTTGGAGATGCGGAGAAGAGACAGAAAGGTCCAGGAAGGCTCCATCCAAGCACCCCAATCACTTCAGCAGTAGCGTTTGCCTTTGCACAACAGAAATGGCACTCAAGTATTGATCCAAAAGGTGAGATGTACCAGCTATAGAACATATTTAACTTAAAAGAATTTGAATCCCAAAGCTCCAGTTCCCCGTGACAATAATTTCTCCAACTGGATGGACACAAAAGGTAGAATTAGACTACGCTCAGGCATGCCACATTGAAAGATGGAAGACAAGCAGGGAAGAGGTCTGCTGAAGAAGCCAGCTCAAGCCTAGCTGTAGGATATTAGACTAAAAAGGGGCAAAATAAGTTTTCTTCCTTCCCTGGTTTCTTATTTAATAGACCACAATTGTCTTAGGTATAAACACATGGACAGGTCAGGAATGCCCAGACAGAAGACAAAAAGCTAAGCAAACCTATTTATGTGGCTAGAGGAAAGCAAGAGAAAAGACATAGAATGTAGACTGCCACTAGGACAAACACAAAGCAGAAGTCAAAAATCAGGGAGGCCTGACCAGTGGAGAGTGGCAAACGACAGAGGGAAAGATGGCACCATCCCAAATTGCAAGTGGATATAAAACACGTTTGGTTTTGGCTGTGCCAGTATCCCAGTCCTAACTGAAGAGAAGGAGAACAACCAAAAACAGCCGAAACAGCTTTTGCCCCCATTTTCTCTCATAAGATACATGACAGCTACATTTAAAGGAGGTTTGAAGAATAAAGGGAAGCCATTTGACTGCTGCCCAGTCCTCCCCAGTGCTGCAAGTATGACACCTCAAAAAGTGAGCCACAAGAAAGAACACAGCTAGCATTAGAAGAAGTCTGTTTGTTGGGACAACTTTGCTTAGGCCCAGATCTCAAGCTAGTAGAAATTATAAGCAAACCTTTGGGTGGGATTTAACCATTCTGTCTTGGGTGCTCAGTCTGAGAAAGTCACCCTGACAGCCCTGTATAATTAAGTCAGAGAGACACCTCTTGACATGGGTATTCATTTCATCCTAAAACGTGTCAGAATTGACTCTGGAGGTACCTATTAACTGCCCAACATGACTAGCTCAGCCTTGTAGGTACATCAAGTTAGGTGCGGGGAGTCCTACCACTGCTAATTAGCTAAACCAATCTATGGGATGGCTAATAGCAGCCTAGCTCCCCCACTGTAGTCACAAATTACCCTCCCCCTCTCTGTACTGTCACCATCTGATCCCATCGTGAGCTAGCACGGGCTGCTACACCACCAGAAAGCTACTCTTCTTTTTGTGATGTGTTTCAGTTGATTTAGTTCCTTAGTTCCTGGGGAGGGCAACATGGCCATCATTCCTGTGAAAAACATTGACAGTCAGGGAAAAAAAATGTCCTTCGCAGCAGCCAAGATGGCCTTCAGTGTGTTACAAAACTGCACCATCACAGGCCAGCAGCATATAGAAAACAGAAAGATGTGTGAAAGAACTAAAGGGGCTAAATACACCAGGGAAGAAAGCGGGAGGGGAGGAAAGGCACGTAATTACAGTGGGAACATTTTAAAAGGAGAAAAGATATGGCAAAACACCAGGCTGCAATGGAAAATAATATCCAGCAAAAGATACAGAGCATTGGAGACAGAACAACATGAGGCATGCAAACCACCAAGAGTCATGGAGATGATCCAAGAGTGTTGTCCTCAAATGACAAGGACATACTTCTCAGAATGATATCCTCAATATAACAAAACACCACGGTACAAAAGCATGCATGGTTGAAATTCTGCGCTTGAACTGTGGCAGTGTCAATGCAATTCCAACAAAAGGTTATTTTTATTCTCAGGCTGAGGATCTGCAGAGACCAAATAACACTCTACATGTGATTCTGTACTGAAACTTTCATATCAGCTCACAGGAACGTGAGAAAAGGAGGAAAATAAGTTATACTGGTGACACAAAGATCAACAATACCTTCAGTGAAATGGCCAAGCCTCACTCTTAAGAGAAAAAGTAAGAGCATCAGAAGAAAGCCTCACAGGAAATACAATCACATATCTTCACTGGACAAGTGAAGGGTGAGCTTGATAGCAACAGAACTATACAATGTCCTTTCACTCTCAGGGCCCTGAAACATCTTTCTAAGCACAGATAAGTGAAAGAAGACAAACAGAATGGGAACCTACCAAACTGACTCCCCAGATTGAGAGAAATCATATGGCTGGTACATAGAAATCGCTGAAGAAGCAAAACAGTGAAAGGAAACAGGTTTCCATGGGTCTAATAGGACTTAGTAAAACACATGCGAAGATTTATATTCCTGCAGATGACTAAACATAAAGTTAGTTCTCAGAAACTGAAGTATTCTTACACTAGTATGCTACAGCAGACTTTCACTGATCTATATCACTGGCAACAGCCACAATCCTATTTTTAAGGTATACCAAATGGAAACCAGGCTGAAAGAACACCTTTCAGGAGCAAAACATTCCCCAGAGCAGCTCTTATATATACCACAACACATGCATTTGAAATCCTTTGCCATGTACAATGCATGGTGCACAAATATTTATTAAAACTGAGAAAGAGTATAAGTGATTGCTTGCAGGTTTGAGATATTTCTCACAGTCTCATCTCGATTTGAAAAAGAAATATGAATTCTGAAAGAAACTGAACATGTAGAATACAACCTGCAAACAAGAATGTTTCTCTGCATTTGTATAAACTGAAGGCATTACTTCCCTTAGCTGTATACCATAATGCTTCTCCTATCAAAAGATTCTGGAGGATGAAAAATCCCTTTGGAAATTTTTAATTCAAGTCCTTCCATCTAACCAACTGCCCTGAGCACAGTAGTTACTCTGTAAGACAAACATCATACAAATACCTAGATCCTGCTTCTTCCCTTGGTGTTTGTTGCTGAGCAGACATCACATGGTATGGAATATCTCTTTGGACAGTTTGGGTCAGCTATCCTGGCTGTGTTCCCTTCCAAGATGCCCACCTCCAGCCTACTGGTGAGGGGGATGTTGGAGAAACAACTTGATGTTGTGTGAGCACTACAGAGCTGTAGCCAAAACACTCACGTTACGAACTCCTTGTTGCAGCTGATACAACTCCCCTCAGCATATTAAGTTGGTGTTGTTTACATAAGCTTGGTACTTACTATCCATAAACATGCCATCCAGAAACTAAACTCAGGATTTGCAAGACCTGCAACACCCAGCTGGTCTCTTTTCAGATGAGCGGGTTTCAATTTGACAGTAAAACTGCCCCAGCATCTATAGAGAGCACTCTTTTTCAAGTGCATTAAGTTCCCATTACACCTATTGCACTGTGGAAGCAGATGGAGCAGTAAGCACAGTCTGCATAAAAATCAGTGGCCATTTAGAGCACTTCTGGAACATCACGTATTTACCTATCTCCACAAAACTTAAGAAGATAATACAGCTGCATCCATATACAACACATAGACATTTTGAGCTTAAATAACTGTCTGGGTTCAGCAGTAGCAGTCATTTTTCTCATTCTTAGTAGCTGGTACAGTGCTGTGGTTTTGACTTTCAGCCTCAGAACAGCACTTTTAACACCGATGTTTTTAGTTGCTGCTCAGTAAATGTTTACTCTGACCAAGGACTTTCTGAGTCTCATACTCTGCCAGGGAGAACAGGAAGGAGAGAGGAAGCAGAGACAGGACACCTGACCCAAACTGACCAAAGAGGTATTCCATACCACAGCACGTCATGCCCACTCTATAAACTGGGGGCAGTTACCCAGAAGGGTTAGATCACTGCTCGGGTCAGCCTGGGTACCGGCCAGCAGGTGATGAGTGGTTGTATTTTCTCCCCTTGTTATTTCCCTTTTCATTATTATTATTGGTGGTAGCAGCAGTGGTTTGTGTTATACCTCTGTTACTGGACTGTTCTTACCTCAACCCATGGGAGTTATATTCTTTCTATTCTCCTCCCTATCCCCTTGCGAGTGGGAGGGAGGAAGGGAGGGAAGTGAGTGAGGGCTGCATGGCTGAGTTGCTGGCTGGGCTTAAACCATGACAATAATTCTGAAGACATGATACTCAAGACAAGCAGATATTTGGAAACTGGTAAAAAGTCTCACATTCTACCCAAGAACAACATCTCAAGGACTTCTTTAGACAAACTAGGTTCCTCCATGCTATTTCCTCAACAAAACAAGCAAAGAGTATCTGTGACTGCTCTGTGAAGAAATACACCTAGGACTGCCCTTAGAAAGTCAAAAGGAAAACGGTAACAAAAAATCTGTAACTCCCTTGAAGATTTAAGATTTAGGATTATGTTCAGAATTATTATAGAATTATATACTGCGGCTCATAACACTGTCTCATAACGTCACCTCACCTCATCTGTGCAGTGGTTTTAAACTGCAAGTTCATTGCACAATTAGAGAGAAACACTGCAAACACATCTGTTGATGCAGTTGACAGATGTTGACCACCCTGAAATCTCCTCAGCACACATAAACAGCGCCTCTCTTGCTCTGCCACATGTTCCGTATATGTTCTCTTAACATTTCTTGCACTCCACTAACCACTCAGCCATCAGAGACCGGTTTTCTCATTACACCATTCTGATGGGAGAGCTCATTGAGGGACGCTTTTCCTTCCCTATAAGACTTTTTTGCTGTTTCCTATGCTAGCCTTTCATTACATTCTTGTCTGATACTTATATTTTGATTGGTCATGACTACTGTGCCATCTAACCTTGCCAGCAACTTCTCATACTATTATTTTTAAAACTCTTTAATTTCCCCAAATTAGATGATGTCTTATGAATCCTTCTCTGATGGTAACCATACAATTCTACTTATGTCCTCACAAAGACTTCCATGCTTTCTTGCTCTCTCTTGAACTCCAATATAATCAACAGCCTTTGGTGTGCAAGAATCACTTAAAGAAATGCTTGTGAAGCCTGTTTAAATGGATACAAGCTATTTTGGTGCCTTCTTCAGTGAAGATGAATGATTTTTGAACCCTTCAGCCTCTGTGCAGTGCATTTGTTAACTAGCCAAACCACTTCATGTAAGCTTCATTGTCCAGCCCTCACAGCACAGAAACCAGTAGACTGCCCTAGCATGCAGCCCAGATGGAGATCAAACCAACCCATAATCTGTGGTCTCCTGGAGGCCCACACACACTAAGGAGTCCACTAAAGATGAATAAATGCATGCCTATTATCAGCAAGGTTCAACACCTGCTGAAATCATCAGCACCATCACTGGCAAGCCTGGAGGGTTCCACAACTAAGCCTAAAAATCACTCAAATTAAACTGAAAATCTTAAGAGTGCTATCCAGAGGATTTCTTGTTACTATTTACGCATATTCCATGGTTAGCTAATCATACTAACAGGAACAAAAGAAAAATTATCACAAAGTGAGCAACGCTGAGCACCAAAGATGTTCAACAGGAACCTGAGCACAGGTGTGGACAGTTTCATTCTTCAAGATCCCACTCAAAAACCAGCCAGAACTGAAGAAATGTCTTTTTCCCTTCTCCATCCTTTTCCATTCTTCAACCCTAAATCTCCAAGTGACAGTTGTTTAAGTCACTACTGGCAATACTAGCACCAGATCTTTATCTATAACCTGTTCCCAAGTCCAAATAAAGCATCCAAAACCATCTCCCAACAATTCACCAACCTTAAAGCAGAAGGTGACTATAGTTTTAGCAGAAAACTTACTTGGGTGCCTAAGTTTTTCTTACTTCATAGACCAGAGATGGCCGACATATTGCCTGAAAGGGGTAACAAGACACTATTCTCCCACAGAGATCATTTATGCCCAAAGAAACATGTCCAAACTCCTTCAGTATCCACTAAGCACACTGTAAGCAGAAAAGTTAATAGAAAACACTGACATTTCCAAGGAACATATTTCCTTCAACTGCTCAGACTTTTTCTTTTCTCAAATCAAAGCAGTATGAATATCAGAAACTGCCTTGGGAGCTGTGGACACAATCTTAGAAGTTCAGTGGTCCCACTTCCAAATTACCATGTCAGTTAGAACAAAGGCACCTTGCCAGTAGATGGGAAGTGGGGTTTGAAGTTGAAGCAGTGCGATCAGCTGCATGCAGAGCTCCTGCTTTCCAGGAAAGTGCTCCCAGCCAGCACATTACTACATGACAGCTGGGTAGCAACAGTTTTCATTTTTCAACAAGAATGGTAGAAACTTGTTTTCTCAGAGCCAGTTTTGTAAGTCTCCATGCATGTAGGACAACTAGGCACAAGCATTCAAGCTGAGGTTACAGCTTCTGGAACTCAAGTTCCTGCAGGCACTTGGCAATAAAGTTGGTGAATTTATGCATTCCCACATCCAGCAGAGTGAATCCCGAAGCACCTCCCTCACAAGCCTTTTCCAGACATCTGCTGTGGCCATCACACACTGCTGACTATGGCAAGTCATTTTTCTTTAGCACTTCATTCTCCTCCATTCACTCCACACAGAATGCAAACATTGCTGATTCTTGGTCTGAAGTCAGGTATCTAACTTGCAGCACTGTGAAACTGTATTAATATGTTCTATTGTTGGACTAGGTGACCTTTAAGGGCTCCTTCTAACCGAAGTCATTCAACGATTCAGTATAGACGGAAAACAATAAAAGCCCTGAGAGTCCTCACCATCCATCTTATTGCCCTACTTTGGCCTCGGGGGGCACCCTATAGACTTAACCAATCTTCTGATGCAGTTTTGAAGAAGTAACATCTAAACAGTCACAGCATCTAAGGATCCCTGGATGCTAATAAACAAGACTGATCCAGTGATGAAAAACTCAAGTAGATGGGCTTCCATTCTCTTTTTGACTGCAGACATCTTCTACAACTATAGGCAAATCATCCAGGAATAGATTTTTCTGATGAGGCATTTAGATGGATGAGATGAAAACGCGATGGATTTTCAAAACCACCTCCTTCTAAAGCTTGAGGCTCCTACTGGGTCATTTTCCTATTGAATTAAGAGTTTGCCTATTCTTAATATCCAGCCATACTCCCTTGTAGCTTTTTAATTCTGAATACATAGGAGTACTTTCAACAAAGAAAAGTTAGCAGAAGCACTAAGAAAGCCTTAAAAACACTTTAAAATGTTCTCTCCCTTGTACAGGTGTTTCCATGGCTAAAAAACGTCAAAAGGCTTTAAGTCTTCTAATGACATACTAAATGTTTTCGAAGGGTCCTACTCTCCAGGGCCACAAACAGAATTGTCTGTAGCTCATGTGCAAAACAGAAAGAAGTGCTCAAATTTTAAGCTGCTAGCTAGTTATTGACCAGCAACTCAAGAGGCTTTGCCTACAGCTGATGCCTTACAAGCCCAGTAATGCTTCTTTCACTAGACTACTTTTCCCAAAATACATCCTAATGCTCATTCACCAAGGGAAATGAAAATAGCAAGATCCTGACCACAGGGCCTTATGGGAAAAGGGGTTCAGCTGTGATGTTCTGCCAGTAGTGAAATGCAATGCAAAGCACAAACTACACTTCCCAGGAGACACCATGAGAGTATTTTTGGCTAAACTCTTGGTTTTCAGCCAAAATACTTTGACAAAAGAACTGAACTATCCTGGCAAACTGACACTTTTCTTTAAAAAGCTACTCTGCCAAAAGCCTTCCCACTTCAAAAGGATTCTGGTTCAAGAGTTTTTGGACAGTCCTGAAGATGACTAAATAAGAGCTATAGAAACAGTGTAAAATCACTCAAAAGGAATCAGAAAAAACAGCATGCAACATAATGTACAACCTATAAATTACACAGTAGATTTCTGCTGCTTCCACAGTGCAATTCTCTGCTGACTCTAGGACTATACCATGTTTAAAATGCTGTTTAACTGTGAATTTAAGTTAGATATTTTATTAACTTAAAGAATATTTTCATTTTTTAACAAATACATCTAAATTTTCCGAACAGCCCAAACATTTTTTAAATGAATACTCAACCTGGAAGTATTACTTCTTGCCCATAGATCTCCATGCCTTATATATGCGGCATCAGTTGCATAATAAAATTTTATTATGAGTTGTCACAGGCTAAAAGATCCCAAAATCATTGTGAGACCCTTGTATCAGTGGGGTTTTTATAGTCTTTGATCACTATAATGCCTTCAACAATTACGACCACACAAACAATCACAGAGATAAGATTAACATAAAATATCTCCACTACAGACAGAAGTATAGGGCAATCGTTTCTACATTTGCTGTATTTTTAAAATCTTACAGCACCCAAGGATCAACGTTCCAGTATTTCCAGTCCAGAGGCTCCTGCTGTTTCACTGCAGAGCAAGGGAAGGAGGGTATTTCAGTTCTCCACAGTGATTTGATTTTTCCTAGGAATCAACCTCCCTCTTAAACTTCACTGTCTCTATTAAACACATAAGTATGTATGCACAGAGGACAGAATGCAAACACCCAAGTTTTTTCACACCTCATGACTGAAAAGCAGGCATGTGGCCTTCTGGTTACTAGAGCTTACACTCATACACAAGCTCATTTAGACCAAGATTTTAGATCTTTACACATCCTTAAATTTCTTCAGGCATTCCTGCATGCTACTACTCCCAACTTGATTTGGTTTTCACTGAGTTTGTTCTTAATTATCCAGTGGCGTATTTCCAGCCTTACTAGATCTTCTGTCATCTGCTTCACTTCTGCAGTATCAGTCTTAACTCCTTGCTTTGCAGCTGTATTAAAAGCTCAATTCTAAAGTAGAAAACAGCCAGATGCTTAGGAATAAGAGCAGCAGGGCAGAAAAAAGCATTTAAAAAATTGAACTGATATTGATTACCTGTTATTGGGAATTGCAATCCATTAATGAACTTGATTAATTATGAACTGAATAATTAACAATGAACTGCAATAAGTTTCAGCTGAAGTTGAAATTCATATATTGCTTTGTCCTTTCCTGCACAAAGGAAAGCAAGCTTTTCCAATAGCATTTAAGCATTTTAAATACAAACCCTCCACTAGACAGGAATTCAGTTATCATGGGTGCTTCCCAACAGAAAGGTTCAATTTTATCCCATAGAATCAAGCTCTTATTTCTCTTACCTGCCCCTACTATTCAGGGATCATCAATCATATTCTGCTACTTACAAGGCAGTCCCCTAACAAACACCCAGGGGTTTTCCTCTATGTGCTTCTAAAGAGTCAAAGTAAAAAGTTTCTTACCTTATGGTTGCTGAGAAAACGGGAACTGCAGAACGCTCTGTGCCAGCAGGGACACTGCACAGATGAACCTCATTGCTGCTGTTTACAGAAGTCTGACAGTTTTTAATTTGAAAAGAGGTTGTCTTTTGCTTTTCGACAGTTCAACAAATCAGACAAAACAGTTGCAAGTGTTATCTGTAAACAGCTTCCTGTTTGAAATAGATCAGCTGTCCTGCAGGACAATAATTAGGAAAGAAGTGTGGGAAAGCTGAAGAGGTCCATGATGTAAGCCTTTTATTTTGGGAATGTACTTTTTTGGGAATGCACTCTTACTCTCCCCTCCTCCTCTCTAGCAGAGAACCCCTTTTAACCATTTCCATCTATTCAGCTCTAAGCCATGCACACACACTGCCTCAGCACTGCACTTTCCTTGTTTTGCTTCAGTGGGCATAAAAACATAAGAAATGTAGCACCATACATGAACATCTTATGCAGATAAATAACACACTCTCCCCTTCTCTCCATTCTTGCAATTGGCCGTAGCATTCCCGAGTAAAACACTGAACTATTTGAGAGCCGAGTCTCAAAACTCCGCAGCAACATAAATGCTAAATTATCCATGTGGCAGGATGCTTCACAAAATTTTGGAGTTCGTTTTTTTTCCTTTGGTTGGTTTTTCTAACAACTTGCAATATCACCTTTTGTGTCAACAGGAAGGGGAAAAGAGGAGACAGAAATCATTAACTAGCGCCCAGATAGTTGTACAGTTGTGGTTTTCATCTTAAACAGCTAGACTACTCTGAACCCTGTGTAAACTACAGTACTCCACATACATTAGGGCAGGAAAAGAACGACGTCAGCCAATTGGGGGAAGTGGAATTGAGAAGACCTCCTCTGTTATAGCAGTTTATATTCAACAGATATTACTGGCTTCCCCCTCAACTTCCAGGGCAAATACACAGTACCACTTATGACTACACCAATTAATACACTCTAATGAAACAGCTGCTCTATTTGCAAGGCTGTAGCTCCGATAAGCTGCTTCTACACAAAAGGCTTGTGAACCACCCATCCCCCCCAACCTCTGCTCATACCACTGTGCCTCCTCCCAGTTTCCTCAGCTAAGGTTTGAGGGGTCACTCTGTAAGCAAGTACCCAGCAGGACCTGAGCCTGGGTCACACACTCCCACTCTGTGACCTCTCACTGGAAGATGGGCAGTAGCGGGAGGTTCCTTTGAATCTTCCACAGTCCCAAAATCAAAAAAGTAACAGAACACAAAAAAGATTTTAGACTGAGAGAAATAGAGAAAGTAACAGGATCATGTGTATGTGTTCACTTCTTTACCACCTACTGACCTGCTTTTGTGGGAGGCGTAGGTCCACTCCATTGAGCATTCCATGCTGTGGTGGGGGCTGCAATACAAGCTGCTGACACATGGTACTGATGCAATCTTTTACTGCTTTGGCCATGATTTATCATACCCCCTCTCTCCCATCAAACCTCTCCCCAGCCCTGGAGGGTGCAGCAACCTCCCTCCCACCACAGTTCCCCCTCTGCCACCCCACAGCACTGCACATACTGAGCAGCTTTGCTGAGCAAGAAGATGAAAACAGATATTGCAGGTATCATAGCTTTGCATTATGGACTATCTTCTTACAGGCAAACTTCTCCTAAACCACCCTGTTTCCACACTGGGCTGGAGCATGCTATGAACTGCTGTATCTGAACACACACCAAATGGTCATAAAAGCTAAGAACTTGTGATTAGTTCCAGATTACATCAGTAAGGACAACATGAACATAATTGCATCAGGACCACACAATGCTGATTTGAAAGTTCACTTTTATGCACACAAGCCCCGTTAGTTCAGCAGGAGCAGAACACAAACAGCAGGATTGGGCCCTTACAGCATTCTGTTGGCAGCAACTTGCCAAGACAAACGTTTGATGTAAAGAATGCAGCAAAGAGACTGCAGTCCAAGCCTTTGAAGATCATATTACGATGGCAAAGGAAACGTCCATTTACATACATATCTACTCTCCCAGTAAACACAGGCAAATAACTTTGAGGCCAGAAACAGAATTCAAGGGAGAAAGAGAGCCATTTCAGGGAAAGTTAGTAGAAAAGGTAGAATTAAACACAGGGGAGACAGATGTAAAAAATAAACATAAATGGCCAGAGTTCAAAACAAACAACAAATGCTATAAATGCAGTGAAAGTGCTTTCCCTAGGAAAGGGGAAAATAGGCAACTACTTGGCTTTGTTTCATCTAAGAGAGAAAAGGGTGCAGACCCCTTACAGAAAGGCATAAGCATCTTTCACCTACCCAGAAAGCCAACTGGATAACCTTGTGCTGCATCATCTAAATGGGGCTACTACCTGCAATCTGGGATACTGACACATTGAGTACACCTTAAGCCATCATCAGGTCACAACAGCTGTTGGTTAAGAAGCTAGATTTTCATTTCATATGCCTGAGAAACTGTTAACACTTCAGGAGGTGATTCACAAGTGTTTCAGCCACCCTTGCTGGATTGAGATGCAAGGGTGGCTGGCCTATACCCTTCAGAGTCTAGGGTACACAGCAAGATACACCAGCTAGACCAGCTACCTCAGCCTGATGCACAACTCAACATTCACCCTGCCTTTACAGTCACGTCAAACACTGTGCTGACACAACTATAGGTAAATTCTGGATTGAAACCAACCAAAACCACAGACAAAAGTGACAAGTCATCTGTCAGAAAACAGGGCATGGTTTGTTATATTTTAGAAGCTTTCAGGCATTTTTTTTCTACTCTTTCCATAGTCAGTTGGCATTATCTCTGTGTTTGTGAAAGGATTAAACATAAGAACATCTTTAAATAGCCATTGTGTTTTTATGAGATGACAAGGCCCTAATTCTGCCCTTGCTTTGGCAAAACATCCAATGTTAGCAGCAGCATTCCCAATCAGATCCTACCAGGGGATTAAAATTACCAGTATCCAAACTCATTAATTAGTAAGTCAGTATCTGAGCTCAACTGCTGGAGCTCAGCTTATTGCAGGCCATCACATACGGTGCTCAAGTTCTTGTGAACAGGGGCTTCCTCACTAACCATCCCCCATAAGCCTCCCAAGGCACAATCGCAAAAGAGACAATGAGGTACAGCAAACGCATGACTCCTTTATAGTATGGATCTGGAAGCTGGCATGCTGAGTGCATCCTCTCCTCTGCTCCGGGCAGTAAAGTTAATGCTGTGTCGCATTCCCTTTGGCTTCACTGAGCAGTAACTGTTTAGCCAAGAAAAAAGAAAACAATTTTATTAAACATTAAGATATGGCCGGTAAAAAACAGCCAGTAGAGCTGCCCCTGTTAAGGTACCCATGTGAACTTCATCGCCTTAGCGCAGCCCCAGGAGGTCCACCTGGATGTCCAAGAAGAAGGACACAACAGAAGCTACTATCCTCACCACTCCCTCTGCGCAATATATGGGATGTATGCTGGGAAAGGTCAGTGCAGAAACAGCAATGCAGGTTTAACTTCGCAGCTGTGTAAGATCCATTCATTAGTGGTGTGGAACTGATGTTTTTTCCACAAAATTCCTGAGCAGCATTCACTGCAGCAGTAGTGCTTTTACTGTTACTAAAATTAGAATAACTCATCTCTAAACATGTAATACGTAGAGTAATATACAGAATAATACGTCCCTAAAATTAGAATAACCTTTTCAGTGCCTGACTTTTTTTGCTGCTCCAGCGGCAGATCAAAACTGAGCCAGACATGTCAGCACGGTAATCAATAATGAAAAGCATTACCTGTTAATCATTTAGCAACACCAGGCAGCAAGTGCTTGTTGCTAAGCTTAAGAATGATTTTCCTGGAAAAAAGAAGGAATGACAATAACTGGAGGGTAAAGGAGGAGATACCCTACTCTTGCAGACTAACAAATCCAACAAACTTTCTCCTCTTGATCACCAGACATAAGTAAAATCCTCTAAATGTAGATCTCTGCAGGGAACAGAGTACTAGTACAGAAAGATGCTTGTGTCCCTTCTTTCTCTTGCTCCTAGCAGAACACAGGCTTTTCACATGAGCACTTTGAAGGCAGGCAGTAAGAGACAGCAAAGACACTTTGTTAAAGCAGCCAACCATTTCCATTGATCAATGCTGTGGTCAGGCCCACATGGAGAACAGGAAAACTCACTCTCCTCAACCTAACCACAAGACTTCTTTTTATGAGAATTTATGACTTTCTGTAATCAGTATATTTTCTCCTGTTGTTCTGATAAACCTCTAGAGACGTCGGAAGCACATCCCATGAACAGAGAAAGGTCTAGCTTTTCAGCATTGCTCTGGCCTTTAGGTATTACAGAGACCCAAACTCAGGCCTCCCACTTACAAAATTTACTAGAAACAAAGGCACAGGAAGGGTATTTCAGTTCACGATGCAGGAGTGACAGGATTTCCTTTAACACTGCCTAGCGTGAGGATCACTACATTAAAACTCTATAGATGCTCCCACTTACTTACACTCACAAGGGGCTAATAAGACATGATCTTATCACGCATCAAATTACCACATTAATATAAGATAGATCAAACATCACCCAGAACTTCAGAAAAGTTCTGCCACACAAATCAACGCACCTTTTCAAAGGGAAATCAACAGGGATCAGCCTTCCTCACAAACAAAAATACCTGAAAACATCTGTAAAAGGATTTGTATGGAATAATTAACTTAAAGCTACAATATCAGATGCAAGTCTCAAGAGTGCCTGATTGATGGTAAAGCCCTTGCTTCTCGTTTTGGGCAACTACAGGAAATAATCAGATGTTTTATCTTCAGTATATGACAGTTTCTTCACATTGACACTAACCCTGTACTACTGCTGCACAGGGTCTGGGTACGGGCTACCCCATTGGTGTTTTGCACAGATCAGCTGATAAACTCCTGAGGAATCATGAGTTCAGAGTTTAACTGTGCCAGTCCATGAAAGTCTAGCATCACCTCATATGGGGTCTGTTTAGGTTAAGGTAACATTTGACACCAGAATGCCAGGAGCCTCATTAGCACTTGAACCAGATGGCATCAACTGACTTTCCAGATTGCAAGCATACACTTGATATGCTTGTCAAGGGACAGTGAGAGCTGTCTGACTGTATCACTGACATTAGCACACAAGGGAGTTCATGGATAAAGGTAAATTAGGACTAAAGACTTTTGCAAAGCACACAGCCTGGTATTTCTATGCCATGAAAATCCACTTTTACTTACAGCTCAGTTGATGTAAGAACCATAAATGTCTTTGACAGCATTATCCTTTCAAAGAATTTGCCTATGGGGCCATCATGGGCTTTTGCATTTCACACAGTTCAAAGGGCTTTCAACAACAGCCAAGAAAAAATCTATAGCCAGCTGGTAATGCCTGGGAACATTTGCAATCTTTTCATTCAGTTTAATAGATTTCTCCTCCCCTGCTTATTACCCCCTCCCAGTGCTTTAAAACTACAAACACTACTGACATTTTTATTGCTATGAAGATATCAAACCTGAGATACATTTCACCCTTAAAACGGAAACAGTCTATTTAAGCCTGCTGCATCACCTCTTCTTGCAGATGTTACACAGCCCCAACAGACTCACCAATCTCTTACTAAAGGTAGTTTTAACATCTGGTTAAGTCCTCAAATAGTCCCCCTACTGCCTCTTCCAACCCACACCAGCAAACACCTATTTGCACAAACTCCCACCTTTGACTGCTGTACCAGAAAGCTTAGTAACACGTCTGACTTTAGAATTATTTGGGTGAGACTGTGGGGAGGACAGGGTGGTGTTTCCAATCTGAGCAGTACTAATTTTAACAAGGAAAACTTTAATTCTGAAGTCCTGGCATTCCTCCTGTAAGATCTTTTGTGACTGCTCTTCCACGCAAGCAGGACTTAGGGTTGTTATATGCCTACAACTCCCCTCATCTAATTCTAATGGAAGTTGACATTCACTTCTGCTGAATCATCCAAGATGAACAACAAACAGTTGAGGAATGAATAAGGAATAAAGTTATACTCCAGAGGGAAGTTTGAAAAGGACAGTAAAAAGCCCTAAGGTAAGTCAACTTCTTCAAAGAAACAACCTGCTTTTTTGTGCAAACATTCAAGCTTTGTCAGCAAGTAGCAAGAAATATACTACTAACTGCAACAAGGCACATGTGTCTCCCTTCTCTCTGCATTCTCTGCACCAGAACCAACAGTATACGGCTATCTGTCCTGCCTAACTAAACAGAAGTTATGGCATAATTTAAAACCCTTAACTTTTTCAATGCAAATCAATACAGAACTTGTTTTAACCTTTCAGTTCTTCACAACTGAAGAGAGGTGTCAAACAGGAAGCAACCAAAATCACAGTAAATGGGAAAAGTAAAGGTATAAAGAGCCTCAGTAAGTGGTACTCCTCCTCTCAGCCAGGAAAATGTAAGCTATCATGAGTTCCTGGTACAGAGACTATTACTTTGCTCTCTACCTAACAGGCTGTCTCCACTATTAGGTGTCTTACTATATTACAAACTCATAAGTAACAGAATAGCCTGTTCCGTATACTGAAGCACTAAACCCATATAAATTGCACAGAACATTATCCATGCTCACCCCTGTGCTAGAAAGAAAGGTTATGCGCTGAAAGGGTTTCTAAACAGATCCCCAAGTAAAAAAAAACAGTTTCCAGAATACTATCATGCAGCTTTTGGCTGCTGTGATAAAGCTAGTCCCTCCCTATCTCTCCGCATATAACCAAATGTGTACTGAACTATATTAACACACCATCTAAAAAAATGTTCCAGTAGTAATTACTTCACCTTGGCATACCTATGCATTCCTTCACTTACTGGCCACAATAAAGGTTATATAGGTATACAAATATATATGCTGCTAATATATGGAGATATAAAAATCCATTATTTCTGAAAGCAAAAGCAGTATCTAAATGTTTTTTTTTGTCAGCAAAGGTACTCCAACACTCAGAAGTGAAAACATCTCCCTGTTTCATTCTGATAAAGGCGAGAAACAGTAGGACCTGATTTTAGATAAGAAATGGTATGCAATTTTGCCAGTTAATAGGCAAGAAAGTCACCTCAAATTCAAACTATACCTTTCCCTCAACATATTTCCTAAAAATTCAATGCCCTTCTTCAGGTGCTGTTTCTCCATGTTTCAGATGTCACATCACATGCCATGTAGACTTCTTCCTGTGTGTCAGGAACATGATCTCCAGCTGGTATACTTCTGTGCAGAACTCAGAAGTTCCACCGCTCTATAGCAATACTCCATATACTCCCTAAAAGGCAAGTCTCAACAAACTTTGGTTTATTTTTCAATGTTAATTCTTTTTGCAAGTTCTGAGCTCTTTTGTCCAGAATTGTGTTGCAACAGTGCCAAGAACAACCTAAAAGGCCTCCTATTAAAATGCTGGTGACTTAATACTCTGATAGACAAATGTCATTCATCCAGACAGTGGAGGAGTCCCATGAACCAGTTAAATTCCCATCTATGCTTATGGAATTCAAAATTTAAATTAAACTACTCTGTTATATGAACAGTTGTTTATTCAGCCATTTTTTGCACTTTACAGCTGGAATTCTGGAAATTCAAACACGACATCTTTGCCTGTGAGCTTCTTGTAGACACCAGAAAATGTTTCCACCTGTGAAGACAAACAATTTTGTTTATATATGCTGTGTATTGAAGTACAGATCTGTTAACATACTTCAAGTACTACACTATTTCTCACTGTGTCTTCACTCTGAAGTGAACTCTGATGCCTATTTATTAGTTTCTTTCAGACTAAGGCAGTTGAGCATGTACATAGAAGACATGTTTTCTGGAAAATATTTGGAACCTCTTTGATTTGCAACTATACGAAATACAAAACTGAGCAGGCCTACACATGTCCCCACAGAAAAATCTTAAGCAAAGTGCAAAAGATGGGGGACTTCAGGCTGTACCAAGTGCATCTGGTCTAAGCAAAGCACTCCACTTAAAGCAACAACACAACAAAGCAGCAAAACACACAAAACCCCACACCTCTAACAAACAAATACACAAAACCCCCAACAACAAAAACATTGTCTGCTCCCATGAGGGAACCAATATAGGCACTTCGTAATCCAAGGGCTTTGGGCGAGTTGAACTAAAGTTCAGTTCAAAACTCTCTTGCCTCATCTTCAGCATCTTACTCCAAATACAAACAGAAGTATCTCCATTACCACAAGCCTAAAGGTAGACTTTTGCTGCATCACATAAGCAGCTAAGTAAGAAAGCCATCCTATCTTGCACAAGAAAGTTTTTTCACTTACCTTGTGTTCAACATTGTTCTGTTGTGCTTTGTCCAAATGGACTTTTATGAGCCTGCTGCCATCCAGTTTTACACGGATTCTCTTGCCCACAATTTCACTTGGGAAGACCAGGTCTTCAAGAATAGCATCGTGCACTGCAGTAAGTGTACGGCTGAAATGCCACATTTGCATCATTAAAACATGTCCTCTTGCCATATTTTCCAGCTTTCCAAGGCTTAAACCTTCCACAGCATGCTTTAACTGAAATTCAGTGGTGTTTTGTTTTGCTTTAATGCTGCGGCGTGACAATACCACACTTTTTCACAGGCCATGCAAAAATTAGAAGCTGAATTCTACACCAAGTGCAGAAATGTAATGACTGCACGAAGGGAAAAAGTAGCCAGGTTTCTGACCTTTCTTGTATCACCATGATGCTTTGCAGAAAAAGTCCTAAAATGTTATTTCTACATATTTGAAGATTTTATTTAAATGAAAACCAAGCTGTTCCACCTGCATTTTTGGCAGAGGGCACTTGGAAGTGTTTAAGCATGTAAGCATCTTCAACTATGCAATAGGAGACCAGTTCTGAAAACGCAGCTTAAAACACCAATGTATTACAGGAAAAGTCTAGCTGGTTTAGTCTACACTTAGAAGATTGTTTGATGTCTACAACTGTGTTCTCAAAACTGTCCCCAAGTCAATCAAAAGAAGAAAAGTTAATCCAGGTTATTTTGTGTATGAGTCTAGATGACTAGTAAGATTTCCAGCTTCTCTATCTACAGTTTCAAGGCAATATCACTTGTAACCAAGACCTGTGTCTACAGCAGCATTTCAAACTTGCAAAGACTGGGACAGCTAAGGGAAACAAACATCAATTACACTTTTATGCTTTACCATATACATCTCAAGTTTTACAACACTACTAGCCTGATCTAGTCTCGGGCTGAGAAAGCAACAATCCTGGGACCCTCCTTCCCTCATGCTGGATGGCAGCATGCTAATCACATACACAGATGCAAACTTCTCTAAGCACTGCACAATGCCAGTTTTAATATAAGAGTCCTCCAAAGGCAGGACTACAGCTAGATGAGCACTATGAAACAACACTTCAAAAATCTATGGTGAAGATTCCAATATAGCGATACAACACAATACTGAAGTTAAGAGAAGTTGCAAGAACACACATGTCATGTAGAGGACCAACTTTAAAGATATTGACAACACAACGATATAGTAAGATAGAGAACCGCACAGAAGAGGCACTGACATCCATCTGGACATAACAGTATTGCACATCTATCAATAAGAGACTAGATGAGAAGTTGGGTGAAGATTTAAGACAAGCAACTATACTACTCTTGTTAAATTCATACTCAGAGGGACTACTTATACCTACACCTGTCGCCTGCCACTCCCACCTTCATTGCCTCCCCTGTCTTGTACAGTCTAACACATGATGTGGATATGGCTCTTTCTACAGCTTAAAAATAATTCTTTTCAGCACACTGTGGTAACAGACAGCAGATTTTGGTTTCTTAAAACAGTATTGCTGGCTAGAACTTGGCTATAGCTGTAGCTGGGATACACAGCGAGTTCTAAGAAATGCAACACAGCGCCCAAAGATGAGATTTTTACTGCACGTGTTAGCAGTCAAATAGCAGATACTATTTCAAGCAGTAAGAGAAAGGACAACACCGCCCAACCACTTGAGCAACTTTTCAAAAACTCAACCAAACGTTACCTGACTACACCAGCAAGTGACAAAAGGGGCTGTCTTATTGAAACAATATTATCTACTTACCTCCTGGGACGCTTTTGCTTGTTTTTTGTGCGGCTTTTTCTCGTTGGCTTGGGCAAAATCCTTCTCTGTTACGGAAGGAAAAGAAACAAGACATTTCTCACTATCTAGTGTTTACAATCAACTAAAAAAACCTCCTAGAAGACTTTCGCACACATGCAACAGGCACTCCCCACCCCCAAACAGATACCTGAGACACTGAAAAGGAAAACTTAAGTATTCCCAAACCTGCAACAGCATTAGAGCCCGATACTACTTGCAGAAGCTTAATTACTGATATTCTATTCATGACATATTCAGCGCATTGAAATAAAAGATTTGTATTTCAGCCCTCCTCCCCCATGACTACAACCATGGTAGTTTACTGTGTCACATTCGCAACCTGAACACACTTCTTTGGGAATAAAAATCTCAAAGGATTTTACAATTCCTATTAGATTGAGCCTCTGGTGTGAAGCAGAACAGTAAGCTATCTCAGCCCCACAGATGGCTTGGTGTCATTAGAGATCAAAATATCAGTTTAAATAGCGACATGTATTACACAATCCAGATCAAACTCTGTCATAAGTGTCATCTGTCACAAAAGCAGCATCTAAAGGTGCTTTTAAAAGCGTACCAGCTTAGATCACTAAAACTTATTTTCTACCAAGTTTAGAAGCAGTTGTGGCCACCTGCAGTTACTTTCCACCAACACATCACATCGCAGCTTCTCCATGACTGTGTATTAATGACATGATTACTGTAATCCAAACTCCGTCTCATCATATTCAAAATCAGCATTTCACCTACAGCAGAAGAACTACACACATTCACCTCTAAAATACAGATTACTAAACTGACAGGAAGTCCTCAAGCACTTAGTTTTAGTGAGCCAGAGGCACTTATATTCAGGATAAAGTGCTCTGACTCTTAAAATTATTTAACCAAGAATTTTTGCTAAAAAAAAGCTTCAGCCTAACAACTAACTGTCCACGTCACAGAGATCTCTCTAGTCTGCCCATCCGAGTAGTGCTCAGAAAGCCCTCTATCACCTTCTCATATTGAAGGAGCTCCTTCAATAAATTCAAAACTTGTCAGGTTTTAATTCCTCTATTAACCTGAATTTTAAGTACTTAGATTATGAAAGTGTAGTATAGCTCCTATTGATATTTGTTCCCTTTTACTCTTTAAGCTTTGCTTTTCAAGCTTCTGGAGGAGTAAGAGAGGCCAGAACAAGAAAGTTATATCTTTCTTCGAAAACTTTTGTATCTCACCAAGTTCACAAAGCCTTGGCTGCTAGCTGAAGCATTTTACCTTACATGCACTGAATAACATTCATTTCTGGCTGGTACAAAACCTTGCATGGTACCATTACTATCTTCGACAGACAAGACAGAAAGGGGAGCACAGCACTGTAACAGGTTATCCAGGGAGGCTGTGGAATCTCTGTCCTTGGATGTTTTCAAGACTCAACTAGACAAAACAACGGCCAACCTAACCTAACATTGACCAACGGATCCCTTCAAATAAACATTTTTATCATTCTAAGTGATTTACCTGAGCAATGAACACCACATGCTTTCCACTGAATTTCTTCTCCAGCTCACGAACTAGCCGCACCTGAATCTTCTGGAAGGATTTCAGCTGAGGAACTGGTACGAAGATAATGATGGCTTTTCTGCCACCACCCACTTCAATTTCCTGAAACAGCAGCAGAAAGTAAATGTTACCTAGGGATTGAGAAGCAATGTTTGGTTTCATCATGAATTCTCTCAACACAGTATTACTCGTAGAACTGAGGGGGGAGGAGGAGGAGAAAGAAAGGAGAAACATCAGACAGCAGTATCTGTTTTAAACTATATAAGAGAAAAGCTCTTACAAGCAAATAAAAGCTGTCAAAGCCCTTTTTTTGCTGTAAATGAGTGACAGGACAATAAAGTCCAACACTCCTTTCAGAACCATGCCCTCCAAACAGCAAAGCTCAATTTTTCTGCAAGATGGGACTTAGATGCTCGAATCCTAACTACACTGAATGCTTATCATAGTATCTGCAGTGGTTACTTACATGCTGATAGAAAATAAAAAATAAAAAGAAAAATTGCCTCTAATGCATATTCTAGACAAAAGTTTGCAGTAATAATCCTTTATTTTTGAGTTCTTACTTCACAGAAATCTTCTGTCCACCACTTGCCAAGGCCTGCATCATTACTCAAAGTCATAGACTCACAGAATGCCAAGTTGGAAGGCAGCTCAAGGATCATCTGGCCCAACTTTTCTAGGTAAAGCATGGCTAGAAGCATGTCCCAGCACCCTTAGAGGTGTCCAACATAAAATTCCTTCCCCTCCAAATGTTCCATCAAACCAACATGAATTACTTTCTCCTGGTTTGCTTCTTCAACAGTTGATTAAAACTGGAAGAGTTTGGATAGGCTTCTCCCATGAACTAACTGCAAAAACGTCCTCATTACCCAACAGAATGGAAAACTGGATTGTTCATCAGCTATATTCCCACACGAGGTAAATTCAGATGCCCACAGGAGATTTCTCATAAACTAAGTAGCTATATAAACAACAAGGACATTTTTAAACTGAGGACAGTACACAATGATGTACTTCAGCAGTGAAGCACTTCTTCTGAAGGCCCCATATATACCAGGCAGACTTCTGCATTCCAAGATTCTTTAACTTAACTCCAAGCAGTCATGCATCTCTGTCTGTACTGCTGAGCCTGGGCAAGAACCAAAAAGCAACCTACTTCAGTTTTTGGTTGCAGCAACCACTTCGTAAGTTCCACACAGCCTCCAAAGCTGACAATATTTAACAAAAATTTTCTTCTTATTTTTCTTCCTTAAGGTTTCAGATGCCATTATGAACTGAAATTTATAAACAGACTAACCTATGCCATCAAGTCAGCCTAGTACCTTCATTCACCTACCTACTACATAACAGAGGATTTACAACAAACTGATTTTATAAAGAAAGTTACAGCTTATGTTCCTAACACAGGTTCTGCAACATTGCCAGCTGTCCTGGTCCAAAACCAGAGCACCAGGCAATATCTACACACAAAAAATCAGCTTCAGACCTCAAGCCCACTTTACAGAGAAAGTAGAATTACCACTTTCTAAACATTGTAACCCTCAAACTGCTATTTGAGGTTTTACGACCTTTTAGACCAGTTTCTCAAAAAAACCCAAAAGCTTTCACAAACTCTTAAATGTTAACAGCAAACACCAGAAGGTAAACCATAACATATAGTAGAAGAATCACAGACTACAAGAAAAGACACTATTCACTTAAAATGTTAGCATTCAGAAAAATCACACAGACAGCAGGTCACCAAGCAATCTGCTGTGGGGAAGGTGCAGCCTACCTTAGCTGCTGTGATATTCAACTCTCGCAGCTGAGCCTTTAAGTCAGAGTTCATTTCCAACTCCAGTAGAGCCTAGAAAAGTAAAGTTGGAAAAGAATACATAACATACAATTCAAGTCGTAAGAACCACTGAGACCAAAATCTGTCCACGACACCAGAGAGCATGCACATACTTTTTACCACAGCCAGTATCAAAGACTTTGTTACACAGGCAGATTCAACAGTTGGGAACACAGGCTGACTGCCCCAAGACCCAAGTCAAACTAGGAAAAAGTATACTGTCTAGCCAGCACCATCCTCAAAATTCGTGCTCTAGACAACTGTCACAGCACTACCTCTGTAACTCACAGTCAATCACCAAACAGCAGAAGGAAAAGACACATACCTGGGATATACCAGACTCGAACTCATCTGGCTTCTCGCCATTAGGCTTCACAATCTTTGCGCTAGAGCTGAACATGGCCTTTCTGCAATGCAAAAGCACATCTCAGTTGCCAACGGGAACACGTCTTCTGCTACAAACACAGCGAGACGCTGCTATGCGGCCACGTTTCAAAGCGAAGCCAGGGAGACCCTCGCGCAATCCCCAGCACGTCACTCCAGGGAATACCAACCACAGCCTGGGAAAACGGTCATGACGCGCGCAGGTCTGGCCCACCCTGGGGCCCCGCGTGTGGCACCGGCCACTGCGAGTCCTCAGGAGGGCCGGGGAGGCTGCCCGGCTGTTCACCGGGCCACACGTGCAGCAGGGCAGGCGGGTAGGCAGTGCTACCCGGCTTGCAGGGCTCCGAGCCCGAGCCCGGCCCCCTCCTCCCGCCCAGCGGCCTGCTGTCCCACTGCCGCGGCCCCCCTCAGGGCGCCACCAGAGGAGAGTAGAGGAAAACTCCACTAGCCCCCCCCTCTCCGGAACCGGGCACCCCGGGGACCATCGGGCCCCGGGCAGGCGACAATCGGGGGCATCCCCACCCCGAGACTGCGGCGGGGAGCACTGCTCAACGCCCGGGTCCATATTGGGGCAGCGATGGAAGAAAACAAGACCGGGACCGAACACCCACCTCTCTCAGCGCCGGCCTAGGAAAAGGAAGAGCTCTCGCGAGAGCGGCGCACACCGCGGCCCGGGAAGGGGCTCACCCCGCCCACTCAGCGGTGAAGCCAAACCCGGAAAACGGGCAGTGTGGGCACGTACAGCCGTCGCCACCCGACGGCCGCTTCAGCAGGAGTGAAGCCCGAGCGGACGGTGAGAGCCGTGGCGCGGCGCTCGCGGATGAGGTCATCACCAGCTGCTGGGCGCAGTGCATGCGCAGCGCTGGTGGCAGTTGGCGGCGGGAGATGTCTTCACCGTCTGAATGTGGGACGTGCTGTCCTTTGCTTCCTCTCCCAGCGGTGCTCTCCCTGTCACAGCGAGGGAACAGAGAGAAAGAAAAGCCTGCTCTGCTCTGTCCATCGCTGTTATGCGAAGCTTTGGCTGCCACTTGCTTCTCCGTGGGCCCGGGTGGCGTGAGGCGGCTCCCGCCACCCCTCTCGCCTTCAGGTGCTGCCTCCCGCTTCCCTCACAGGCTGGAGTTCTGTGCTTCCTAATAGCGTAATGTTTCGTCCGTAAGCAGTCACCAGGATCTCGGGCTTGGCACTGCTCGGTTTGCTCCAACGGTAGCAGGGCCCGCAGGCACAGTGTGCGGCTGCTTCTGTTTGCAGAGCTCTTTCACATGCATCTGGTGCGGTGCAAAACAGCACCAGCCATCAGCTGTGAAACCAGTAGGATAGTGGGTGGTCTTTTTCTTCCTCTCACTGATTCATCTCCCATCATTGACCGTGTTGTCCCATTGTAAACAAAAAACTGACAAGGACACTGCCACCCCCAACCTGAACAACTTTAGCGCCTGTAGAATCACAGAATAGTTAGGGTTGGAAAGGAACTTAAGGTCACCTAGTTCCAACACCCCTGCCAGGGGCAGGGACACCTCACACTAAACCATGCCAACCAAGACTGTCTCCAACCTGGCCTTGAACATTGTCAGTGATGAGCGTTCACAATTTCCCTGGGCAACCCATTCCAGTGCCTCACCACCCATACAGTAACTTCTTCCTTATATCCAATCTAAACTTCCCCTGTTTAAGTTTGAACCCATTACCCCTTGTCCTCTCACTACAGTC